>VRLP01007185.1:0-23418 GCA_009660295.1 Lophius piscatorius | reverse complement strand
GCGACTCTGCTTCCTGGTCTCAACCCTGTGACGTCACGTTTGCTCTCGTCTAATAATCTCCGTTAGATTCCTAGATAAGAGCGCAGCTCCATCCAAAGTGGGATGGATACCGTCTCTCCTAATCAGACCAGGCTTTCCCCAGAAAGTTTGCCAATTTGAATCCCTACTTGAATTAAGAGGTCTATTCAATTCAGGTAAGGGTATCTACCGTATGCTAAATGAACCCAAAGTACCCCATAATTCAGTTACAGTCAAGGTGTGGCAAATTGGTGTGATGGGATGCTACACTTGTAACTTGAAAGATATAGTTTTCTTGCTGTTGTTGATGACTTTGAATGAAAACACTAATGATAGCGAGGGAGACATGGACATTATGACATTATCTATTTTGAATTTTATCTGTAATTTGACTATTTTCTGTTCCCTTGGTTTGTTTATAATTATGTAAAATGAGTAAATAAAATAAGTATATGTTTTCATAATACCTTAAACATGGCCATTTTCAGTGCTGCTCGGCCCCTCAATGTGGATTCAATTTTCAATTTTGGCCCCATTTGTGATTGCGTTTGACACTCCTGAACTACTATATCAAAAAAGACCATAAATGTGGATTAGGTCCCAAGTGGTTTGCAGCAACTTCATGAATGATAAGAAATGTGTTGGTTTTTCTGCTTATATTCAGGGCTTAGGTGAAGGACGTGTTTGGTTGGAGCAAAACACACACCACAAGAAGCAATTACTTTTAACATTCTATTGTTCTTTTTATAAGCAAAGTATTAATGTTATCTTAAGAAAATACGATTGAATTCCTTGCACTCATTTAACACTTTTAAAAGTCAGGCATTAAGGTTATGGATCATAACCACATATCTTTGTATGAAGACTGTTTTTGTCTGTCAATCTGCTATACTCGGTAAAAAAAGGTTGAATTATAATATCTGAGTGCTTCTTGTTTGAATACTTTATTCTGAAAAGCTGAAATCATATTTCGATGAATAAAGAAGTAATTATTCAGCAATGAAACAAGTTCTTTAAATTAATTAATTAATTTTAGATGAATTACAATATGAAAAATTAATGGGAAGCTACTAAGTGATTTCTTTACACTCTTAAATAGAAAGTACAAATACTGGCCCTTGAAAAAATCCTTTAATAGCATTTCCATGAAAATTCATGTTCAAATCAGTTTCTTTGAAAGATAAAACACAGAATGATCAAAACACAGTGTCAAAATTTTTTCAAAGCAAGCAGTGTACAGTGGCAAGATATACAATGGAGAACGCTCAACGGACAGTTGAAAAGTGTGATAAGGAGCGGGTTGAGCCATTCGTATTGTTTTAGAGTGTTGACAGAACTCAGCGGGAATTGAAAGAAGGAGAGTGGTGTCATCAAGGTATCAGGCTTCCTCCCCCCTCAAAGTTAAATAGATCGGCATGCTGCGTTAAGCTGGGCATACATTGTTAATTTTAAAAAATCATTCCTGTTTTATTCCAACTCACACTGTGCAAATAAATCATTTGCGGACGCTCACGATTGGCTGTACAGCCTACTGTTTCTGTTGTCAATAAAGATGTGCTTGAAACATCCAGGGCATTAAGATGTTTGTTTGATAGCAACATGCTAAAAAGACAGAAATGAGCAACAATGATCATTCTTGCCAACATGTGTGCCGAAACCCCTAAAAACATAGGCGCCATCATACGTGGTCTCGTAGGTGGTTAGGACAAAGTGGACAGAACACCTAGTCCATTTTGCAGAGAGAACTAGAAGTAAGCTACGTTTGAAATGTTAACTCAAGAACTAGCAACGCTGTCCCAGCTAGAACGTTTCCTTGTCTTTATTGCAGTCCAGTCAGTCAAATAAACATCATAAATTACATCACTGAGAATAGGCATCAACACTGCAGAGCTGAAAGAAGAAGTAAAGTTTTCCTCATGATACTGGATTTCATTATCTCCCAAAACCAATAACTAACATATAATCTCATGATCAGGGCATTATTTAAAGAATAACCACCATGCACACAGCTGTCCTATAATCATAGACACTTATATAAGTGATACAACATTTTGTAAAAATTATATACATTTTTTATAATATATAAAAAATGTAAAACAGAATAATGTAATTGTTTATGAAAAACTACCTAAATGCCTCAACATTTGGGTTATTTTTTTGTACTTAAAGCTAAATTTACTTAGCCAGCATTTTCATGGCTTCTAGCCCCTGAAATTGTTTTATTTGTTTCTGTTTTTTTCTATGTACTAATTAAGGTCACGATATATGCCTACAGGGGTTCCGAGACCTTCAAGGAATGTCTGTGGATGACTTCAGTTATCTTCTAGAAAGGATAACTTCTCTTATCCAGAAGTAGGAGATGCATTTAATATAGGCCATTACCCCTAAAGGAGAGGCTTTCCGTGACATTATGGTTCCTTGCAACATGTCAGTGTGCACTGAAATCACTTCTCACTCCTGGAAGAGCAACTGGGCAATACACAATGATAGGCCCCTAAGCTCTACAAATTATACACATATTTGATACAATCTATTTACATTCAATTTCAGTTTTTTTTTATGATCCTGCATCTATCAATATTTAAGACACATTATTCTTTCAGTAATCATAAAATAACGGATTGAGGCAGTGATCAAGAATTTGTGGTGGAAAGACAATGAGGGTCGACTATTTGGGGGATAAAGATGCATAACATGCTGACCGGTCAGAGGGACTTGAATATAATATTACAGAGAAAATTAGCGATATATCAAAATACATTTCTCATGTTTCGTCCAGTCCTAGGAGAAAGAAAATTATGCATGTTTTAGGATGTCTTTTCTATTTGTTGTTAATGTAAACTCACAGATTTCACATTTTTTCATTAATCGTTATTATTTTACTTTGCCTCAGTTTTCATTTTGATCAAATAGTTGAAACTTTTTACTTTGACAGGTGAAACATTCAAATCTTTGGGTTTCTAGTATCGGATCGGGATGTTATTGAGACCTGTGCAGCCCTAACTTCTGTACTATGTAGTGATTTACTTTACAATTTCGTAAGCACAATACACAAGAATTAAACATACAGGTCACTGTTACATTTTTTTTAACCATTTTTGATTTCATTTAAAGGTTGAATGGTAGTGTCTCAAAAAAATGTTGTTGTCTTTCTTCTGTTATATTTATTCTTCCTTCATCTGATTTGTGATATTTATCTCACTTTTGGTTCACAGACAGCAACAACTGAGTCTGACTGTCAGATTGCACCAAAGACTTATATGATAGGTGTCGCCACCGTGCCTAGGGACAGACTCCTGCACATAGTGAAAGTATTTATAACAATTACACGTCCAGGATTTTCATCATACTGGCTGCTGCTGATGCAAATTATAAGTTTGTGTATGCAAGTACAGGAGCCCACGGCAAAGTATCAGATCCTGATGTGTTTGCTGATATCATTATGCCCTACATGTTTACTGATGATGAGGTCTATTAACTCAGAAGAGACCTCATGAAGCCCTATCACTTTCGAAACCTACGCAAGTCAAAGGATTTACAACTACGGTTTATCCAGGGCGCGCAGAGTACTTGAGAACAAATCGCTGCAGAGTATTGAGAACAACTATTTGTCCGGAGTCAGACAAGTTTATGAAAATAATCTTTGCATGTCTTTGCCTGCAACAACTTCTTATGTGGATTCAGAGGATGCAAACCATCAAGTGATTGAAGGGGTTTGGAGGAGAGAGGACACACTACAGTCTTCACATGAGGGGAATTCCCTCTATCTCTTAGATATTGTAGCCATAATAACGAGCTATCAAGTTTACATCCAACAGGCTAGATAGCTAACAGCAGCCATTTCCTGCTACCTTTTCCCTCATTCATATTGGTTGTGATAAGAGAAGGAGTAAATATCACATAGGCAAAGTATAAACACACACACAATCAACTAGCAAGCTAACAAGGAACTACCAAGCTAGCTAGCAAGAAAAATCCGAGCAGAGTTTAAGAACATCGCCTATTTCCTTCCAACGTTTTTCTCCTGCATATCATGCGTGATAAGCAAAGAAAGAAACATCATAAAAGCAGTTTTGTTGTTGGTACAAGTCAACCTGCCGGCTGGTGAATTGCACTGGATTTTGCAGCAATATTTTACAGTGTAATGCAACCCTGAATAGACTTAAAGCTATTGTTTTTAGCAGTCATTTTCTGATGTGTAATGAAAGCCAGATGCATCAATGCATAAAGATGACTGTTTTGAGGTATTGGGCTTCCTCAAAGTAAATTAGATCTGTGTACTATGCACACGTTTTTTACCTAAGCCCTTCTCCCCGCAGGACACAAAGAACTACGCTGTGCAGGCATTGTGTTACTTTTTCGGTCATGTTTTCTTGTTTAACTATATATTTTTTCACCCCACAGTCTTCCTCCTTTTACTCACCCTGCGTGCATGAGAGAAGAAAATTAACTGGCTGTTATTATAATTAAACTCTTGTCACATAGCGTCTACGGTAGAAGTCCAATCGGATTGTGATTAAATATGAGAAAAGACAGACGGTTTGACAAACAAGCTCCTTAGTGTAAAACTTCAACCGTCAGATTTGATGATTTCCATATTGTTTTTCATTTGACTTAGAATATCAGCAACAACGCTTGACAATTTAGTGAATGCGTTGCCTTCCACTTCCACCTAGGGAGAGAGTTTGAAGGCTAATCCGCTCAAATCTTATAAATCAAAACATCCTCAGCTAAGGTGTAAAGAGATACTTAACTAAAAGTTCACACTTTCTGGTTCCATTGCAACCCATTTGCATTTGCAGGCAAACTACAAACAAAATATAATCACCGTAATAATTACTGTAATAAAATTACAGTAATCGGCTGGCAGATAGTAGTCACTTAGTCATTGTAAAATAAAGCATAGTTATTTACTTTTGCAAATAGCCAGAAAGTTGCTGTAAAAAAAATCACAGTAATTAACTACAGATTATAACCAGTATATTGCCTAAAATACATAAAAGAAATTACAAAGGTGGGACGAAGCCAATATGTAACTGTAAAATTAATCACAGTAATTAACCAGCAAAAAATATCCAGCAAGTTAATGTAACAGCAATTGAAGGCGGAGATTAGTAACATACTGTTGCATGAATCATAGTAGTCAGCTAGGATAGGCTCTAGCCCCCGCGACAAAGAACAGGATAAGCGGTTACGGATAGTGAGTTAGCTGACACTATGAAGTCTGTATGTTACTGTAAAATGAATCACATTAATTAACTGAAAATTATAACCAGTATATTTCTGTTAAATACATAAAAGTAATTAACAGCAAGCAAGTAACTATAAAATCAATCTAGGTAGTCAATTGTCAGCAAGTAGTCAGTAAGTCACTGTGAAGTAAATCACTGTAATTAACAAACAGCAATTAGCCAGTAAGTCACTGTAACAGTTATTAAATGGCCTTAAGAAGCAACTTACTGTAAAATAAAAACAGTAATAAGCTTACAGTATGTAATCACTAAATTACTGTTAAATAAATCACATAAATTAACTGTCTGTAAAACAAATCACAGGGATTAATGTACAGAAATTAACCAGTTTGTTACTGTGAAATAAATCACAATAATTAAATGTTTGTAAAATTAATCACAGTGATTAACTCTCAGAAAGTAGTCAGTACATAGATATTTACTGTAAAATTTAACAGTGGTGACTTTATTGCTGTTACATACACAAATATCTACTGTGATTTTAAGGTTATTTTATTTATACCAGTTATGTACTGCATTATACAAATATTTACTGTGACATTACACAGTTCTAATTTCAAATCTGTCACTTTTGAGTTTTGACTACACAGTTAATTGCTGTAAAACATTATGCATTAATGTAATCAACAAATCTAGAAAACGATTAGGATTTTATTGCAATTTGTCAGAGTGTAATTCATCAGTAAAAGACAGTGAGACGCTGTTTCAGCAGTCAGAAATCGGAAAGATTACAACTTGAACAATAAATTGTACTCTTCTCAATAAAAACCTCCTTAAAGAGACACAACTCTAATGCAATCTTACTATATATTACTTTAATGGTCCAAGTGAATGCACAGCTCTGCTGTTGACCCCATTTGTTTTTACAGTTATTCCGTCATCTATTTTAAATAGTTAACCAGTTTTGTGAACAATGTGAATGCCACCTTAAGTACCATGAACCTACTGCCCTTAATAAATCATGACGGATACTACTTTGCCCTACGGTGTTTGATGGATAAGCTGACAGGATGTCATCTATAAGCGAGAGAACACCTGCTAGCAGTTGTACTCTTCAGTGAACTTCGACAGACTGTACAGTAGATGCTGACCTGAAAGAGGTCAAAGAATTGCATTTTATCATTCTGGTAACATGTGCAATTAGGCAATTGTGCACCTGGATTTTGAAATTTTTTGGTTCTGTTTTTTTAAATCTACTGATTTTAATGACTCATGGAAGAGTGATGACGCAACTGGGGAAAGAATAACAGAATTATAATGATGCACTGACTCGCTATGCATACTGACCCAACTTCATTCTTGGGGATTTTAGCTCATGCAATTATTCTGAACACCTGGCTGCCCTTCAGCAATATGTTAATGACAGTGGAAGGAAGGTTGCTCTATGCCTTGGTGAAATGCAGAGGTGGAAAAACACACAGATTATTTGCATGAGAAGAAGTTTAGACGTACAGTCGCTTGTGGAAAAAATATTCTGTTAAAAGTAGAAATATTGATTAAACTTGTTAACCTTGCTTGTTAAAAATACAGGCTCTGTAATGTACTCAGTTTGACAGTAATCCTTCATCAGGCTATATTCAAATGCCTTTTGAAGATGTAAATCATCCCCTCCCTGAAACTTTAATAAAATATTATATATAACTAGACCCCCCACAGCAAGAGTATAACCCCGAAAAGTAAATGTGAAGTTATTTCCAAGGTCTTTTTAGTAAAAGATAAGGCTCCCCAAAGTGAGTAAAATATGATCTATTAAGTTAAAATATGGGTACAAAATGATATAAATGATAAGAGGTGTCACTGTGTTCATATATATATATATATATATGAACACAGTGACACCTCCGTTTACAAACTTAATTTGTTCTGAGACCTTGTAAACCGAAACAAATTTCCCCATTCAAATGAATCTAAATCCCATCATTACAAAGGAAGCCCACTCCCGCGTCTTCCACTTGTTCAAAGAGGATGCTTGTGAACCAAAGGAGAGCACTCCTTTAAAACAGTTTCTTACGAGATACAGGTTCTTGTTCGTATCCGGAAAATTCCATGAATCGAGCAAAAAAAAAAAACGCTCATAAATTAAATCACCGCTTGTAAAGCGAGGCACACTTTTTGAAGAATCTTTGCTCATAAATCAAAATAAGCAAGGCACTCGCAAACGGAGTTACCACTGTAAACCAAATTTGGACTAAATTGGACTAAACATACACTAAAGTGTTTTTAGTAAAAAACTTCCCCTAAGTGAGTAAAATATGAACTATACCAGGTAGTTCCTTGTATCGATTCAAATTCACCAAATTTGGACAAAATTGGACCAATGCTTGAGAATTATTGCCCAAAAACATTTGCCATTATAGCTCCCCCATTTTTCAGAAATATACCAATCACTCCGAAAATCAATCTAGTCTTTACTCAAACTAAGGTCTACGTGTAAATATTATTCAAAGGTGATCCATGAAATAGTTTTTGATTTATGTATATTTTTTTATGACCAAAGTTCCCCCTACACGGTAAAATATGAACGGGAGTAAAATATGATACTTAAAAGATAGATTTCCTTTAGCTAGTTTTCATGTACAAATTTGGACTAAAACAGTTGGTTAGGAATTTCTTTCCTAAAACCTTTGTTTTTTTGTAAAAATCCCCCCCTAGTGATTAAAATATGAACTATTAAAGTAAAACACAATATATACAACATAGATCTCCTTGAGTTGATTCATATGCACCAAATTTGGACTAAATCGGATCAACAGTTGAGAAATTATGGCCGAAAATATTTGGAGATAAAACTCCCCCTGTCAGAAATATCAACTGACATTTTCTAAAAATGACTGCATATCTTCCCACTAAGGTTAATGTGTGTATAAAATTTGAAAATGATCTATGAAATACTTTTTTAGTTAATGTGTTAACACAAAGGATTTGTGGCAACAGCAGACAGGATGGCGGACCTAGCAATGACAATTTCATATTATTCTTAACTTTTTCGTGGATATAAATATTATAACATAGCTATCAAATATTAATTTATTTTCAGGATTCTAAAACTTTGAAATTCAGTTTTTCTTTGTGAAAGAAATACACTCAGGGGTACGAATTAAAGCTGCTGCCCAGTAGTGTTATTTTGATGGATGCTCAGATAGATAGATAGATAGATAGATAGATAGATAGATAGATAGATAGATAGATAGATAGATACTTTATTAATCCTCAGGGGAGGATTCAATGTTGTAAGGACAAATCTTTATGCAAATACACAAATCACAAACAAATTAAGAGAACCTAATCATCAAGTTGACAACCTGGGCAGCTTGTGGAGAACATGCTGCAAACACCAAAACTCAATGGAAGTGTTTCCATAAGACACATGAAGGTAATGCATAGATCCGAGCTAAAATGTAAATGTTTTTGGTTTATTTTGTCATTGTGATTGCAAAATAAATTTTAGCTTACTGCACTCTATTCTTTTTTATAGAATATAAGTGTGTTCTCTTGTGTTGTGCTATTTACACAACACAAGAGAATAATTGGCTTTCTGAAAATACTGCACATGCATTTTCAAATTGATTAAACAGTGAATAAAAGCCAAAATGATCAATTAAGTTTAAACTGAAAAGACAGAAATATCCTTATTGTTAGAAGAGTTCATGTTAAGATACTAATTTCAGTTGTTAGACCCCTGAGACCCTGCTGACATTACGAGGCAGGGTACACCCTGGCCATGTCACCAGTTGATACTAGAACCAACACTTACAGACAGAATACCATTAGTGCTGTCAATCACACCCACAGGCAGTTCAGTCACAAACACACCAATTCAGTTGTGAGGCAACTGTGCTAGCAACTGTACCACCATACAAATCATATATATGGTTTTAAAAAGATAGGCATAAAAAGGATACTATTTAAAAAAAGAATTGTAATAATTAACGGTGCGGTTTGGTTTGTAACTATGCTATGGACATTCTATGTTAAATGATATCAATTTTCTAGTTTATGTTATAAAATTTTTCATTGTTTTTTATGTCAGTATAATTTTTTACCAATGGGTATATATTGACATTTTGTACCATACACCTTGAGTGAATGCAAATTGTAAGGACCTCTGGATGAGAAGGTCATGCAATGCAGAAGCTAATGGGCATCAAACAAATCAAACAAACAAACAAACAAACAAACAAAGAACAAATAAACTTTGAATTATTGAATTGATGGCATGCAAAATAACTGGCAGACCCTAAAATTTCTTCACCTTTTCAACAGGGGTGAAATAAGTTGTTGAGTAGTACACTGCCAGATGTATCCCATTTCTTCCTCACAATAGAGTATAAAAATGTATGCATGAAATGCTTCATCTCAGGCGCCATCAATATTCTCGACTGCAGCAGAGAAGCCGGTAGATTTAAGCCACAGGTGTGCGTGTGAGTGTGTGTGTACGCATGTATATAAAGTGACCTTCTCTTTGTTTTTCTGTTTTGGGCAGCCAAAGACAAATTTCCAGACTGCTTGACAGTAAAGATATTCTATCTTCAAAGAGAGAAGAAGAGTAGAATGACCATTTTGGGAAAACATTACCTTCTTCTCATCTTGGTGGTTAAGAAGGACCATCCACCTTTTATATCTGAGATGCTAAGAAGAGAACTTCTGTAAGTCTAAGTCACATCACAACTCATAATCATGTGCTATGACTAATCTGCTACACAGCCTCTATTGTTTTTAGAATGCTATGATGCATTCACAACACTAAAGTATATAACATATATTTTAGTGCTTTTTTTATATTTTACTTTTTCTTATATGCTGTCATATGGTAGCCGTTATAGTACCCATTATCAGATGTCCCCTTTAAAAAATTGTAGCAGCAGTGTGTCAGGATGTTGCGGATGTGTCAGGGGACCTATAACCGCAGAACAGCTTCAGAACATACCGTATATCTGCTTATGTTTTGTTTACAACACCAAGCAGGCATCCTTTGAAGGGTTAAGTGAATGAACAGCATAGAATAGAATGTATTTGCTCGTCAACACGAGAGTCTCTCCACAAAGTGCACAGTTGTTATGTAAGTAATTAGAGTAACTGGTAGCGAACGTTCAGTTAGACATTGGATGATGTACATACTCTCTTATAGATGTACATTATTTTATTCACCTTTAGCCCATGTTCAGAAGCTGACAATGGGATGTGCCCGTAGCACAAACAAGCAAAAGGTCAGGAGGTCAATCATCGTGTTTTCAGAACCACATTCGCATACAGGAAAGATAAATGCATCACGGATCCTTCTTTACTTTTTTTAAATGTATCTTATAAGGGTTATTTAACAAGAACACACATGTGAGTGAAGAGTTTATTATGAATAAACATGAACATACGCTATACACATGCCAACAAACTGAAACACATCTTGTAAGCGTGCTACCCTTAATGGTTTGTGTTTATTTCCATCAGATTTGGACTTTCATATTCCTATTATTGAACACTCCTTTTTCAATAAGATCAATCCTCTTGACAAGTTTAAATACATCAAAGATGGTAGATTGAAATTATTTAGAAATTAATGTAGCCTCGGTGTGGCTGACAGGGGTTTTTGCAACAGCAAACAAGATATGGGTGGAACCTCCCATTGTTGCTGAAGATTTTTCTGTCAAACACTCTCGATACACTTGAAAATACCAAACACTAACAAGGTTAAAGGAAGAGCATATTGCAATTACAAACAGAAACACACAATCTGATCAAAGGAAAAGGATAAGTAGTTCTCAAAGTGGTAAATACATGCTATATTTATCAGTGTAATGGACAGCAAACAGAAGCTTCGATTGGCTTATCTTTTTTAGGCATATATTTGGCTCTATATTAGAGGATTGGAGTATGTTGTCCATTCGTTGAACCATAGGTTACCTCCCATGTGATCATTGATGCTTCTTTAAAAATATGTCGCTGCTTTCTTTTCCATAATAAGAAATGCATACTTGAAAAATTACCTCTTCTGTCAGCAGCTCTGAGTTATGGATAAGCAAAAACCAGTACGCACAATGTGCAAAATTTCATTAATGATCAAGACATCTATCTTCCCTGACACCAGTCATCTGTAGTAGCTACACTTCCTCCTCTCCTCAACTTTTCCAGCTAGGTACTTCCAATGCTGGCCTATTTAATAACAGGTTTGATGTTTCCAGAAGCTAAAAAAAAAAAATTATTATGAAGGCATTTTTTAATTCTAACAATTTATGAAATGGGGTTACATTATGTGTAAAATTAAAAATTAAAAATCTCAAGTATGCACATTACTTAACCAAAGACCAATGGCTATAATATTATGTTAAAGAAATGGTTGGGACGACGGATGTGTCTGTCCTTCACCTTGACCAGCAGCTGAAAATATAACTTTTGGTTTAATTTCTGCAAACAGCAGTTATCATCCTGGTTGTAACTCCTGAAAATCAACCATATTTGAAAATAAATTATTATTATAGTTAATATTTTCTATAAGCAAATTGGGAGATATGAAACTGGTTCTAGATTTCGCTTCACTCTACCAAATATTCTTTCTCTTTTGGGAACTAGACCTAAAGTTCCAGACCAGCTCTCTACCTTGATTGTCAGGAGGTGGAACAGAAGAGGAATGTCCTAGTTTTCCTTTAGTTTGAGTTAAGGTCTACTGCCAGTTAATACTATTACTATTGAATGTACAATCTGCTCGAATGTTTCTGCAGGTTGTCTCTTCTTTTTTCTTTGTCAGTGGAAGGTTGTAGATCAACAGTCTGAGATACTCCGCCGTGAGTCACAGGGCCCATGATGGACTAAACCTCTTGTGTTCACTTGTGGTAGACTCCATTACTTCTCCATATATAGATGGAAGTGGTGAGAGGATCCCCAGCAAATTTGATCTGTGAGATAACAAAGCAGGGCATACTAGATCATTTAAACCTCATCTCTGTTGCCTGCAAGGACCGCAATGCATTACTCCCTCTGTGCAGTACATCTATCAGTCCCTTCCTCTTTGCCACTTGTCTACTGATATCTGATGAAGCAGCAGACTGAAAAAAGCAGAGTCTCGACCTCGCAGCCTCCTCAAGACAATGTGGAGCTGAGCCAAAAGCGTTCAGAGGATACTCTGAATGGGTAAATATTTATCACGTCGGGGTTAGAGAGGTAGCCTCGATGGAAGCTATCTGTAATGATAGACGAACAAACAAATACTAATACCGTAATAAGACACAATATATACTGTAGCTGTAACTGAAAAAGGGACCACATTAACCATACTTGTGTTAGATACTACATATCAAAATATATAAAAAAAGAAAAGCAAATAACATAAAATCACATTGTTGAAAGTTCCCAAACAATCAGACCGATCATCACAACCCATTTAATTGTCATGGAAAGTTCTTTATTTAACTCATCGATGTTCTCCAAAAATGGTTATTTGAAGTAATGCTTCATCTGAATTCCATAACCCAAATAAACTTAGAATAGCTCCATAACTACCAGGTGTATTTGTATGACCTTTGGTTCTGTGATCAGGTAAGACCTAAAATAATGTATTTTCAGGATCAGTAACATTGTGTTTTTAGATATATAAGGCTAAATCATCATTATATTACATTACATCATGAAACGAAATAATCAGTGAATTTGCTCAGAAACTCGTAGATAAAAACCGCATCATATTTGACAGAAATACAGTTTTTTGGGGATTGAACCAGGATGACTCTTCATTTGGCACAGCTGGATAGCCAAAGTACCCTAAATGAGCAAAAATTGGGATTTTGACCTCCGAGAGGAATTCTGGCTGCAAAAGTCCATTTATGTCCAATAGGGACTGCTATATTGGCACACTTCAACCTTTGGCAGTGACTAAAATCTATAATTTTATTAAAATCCAGCATTGATCACAGTGAATACGTTGCAGAAAATTGTACATAGAAGCCCAACTTTGGGCCCATTGAGAAGAACAGGTTAACCCATAAATCAGAAGTTCAAAAACGATGTTGATGTTTAGACAATATAAGGTTTAAGTTCGACAATTGTTGTGGAAATGTGAATAGAAATTGGCATTCCTATGATGACTGGCAGTAGCAAACACACTGAAACTTAAGAAAAAAAAAGGGGAAATAGACAAAACACAAGCAAATTACGAAGCCGTCTTCATTTTGACAACACCTCCAACGAAAAAAAAAACATCTTCTTGAATTTGTTAACACATGTATTTGTTAACACAACACATTTAAAAAAAAATATCTGGAAAAGACACACAGCACCCAAAGCAAAAACAAAATAGATTTTGTGGCATCACTTTTTTTTTTTAGTTTTTCACTGCAAATGTGTTAATTTGCTTGGGTTTTGTCTATTTGCATGCATGCAGTGTGTTTTCCCCCTCAACCATGCAATCCAGACAATCTGTAAAGCAGATTTATTTAACAAAGACCCAATTTTAACGATACACATCTCAGACACTGGGTGCAGAATAAATTAGATCCAAGTGGTCCATTAAGTTTATTTTATTTGATCACCCCTGTGGGATAACTTGGTTCTTCATTCATTCATTATCAACCGCTTATCCTGTTCAGATTCAGGACGGGGCTGGAGCCTATCCCAGCATACATTGGGTGAGAAGCGGGGGTACACCCAGGACGAGTTGCTAATTCATCGCAGGGCCCTCACATATAGACATAAAACCACTCACACTTACACTCACTCCTACGGGCAATTTATTGTCACCAATTCACCTATATTGCATGTTTTTGGACTTTGGGAGGAAGCCGGAGTTCCCAGAGAGAACCCACACAGACACAGGGAGAACAAGCAAACTCCGCACGGAAAGGCCAGCAGAGGGGTTTCGAAACCGGTACTTTCCTGTTGTGAGGCAGCAGCACTAACAACAAATTTTATTTTTCATCAGTGGATGCACTTTGCTCTAAATTTAGTATAAAACTCACTGCTAACACAAATTTGATTAAATTATCTCAATATTTTAATATAATCGTGATCAGTTTCATGCTATTAATAATATCTTTGTAAGGCTTAGGTGATAAACAGTATTTCACACATTCTTCCACTTCATTCCAAAAAAGGCTTGAATTAAATAGTCGCTCTCATATTCACTTACTTGCTCTGACATATGTCCTGATTTGTAACCACTTCATTTTGGAAGCTTTAGCTTAGGAGGTTGCATGATTTCCACTCAGTTGCAACGTTGTTGGTTTGATCCCCAAATTACAACTGCTATCTACATGTTGTAGGAATCTTGATTAAGAACCTCAACCAATTTTTTTCTCCCTGGGCTCCTCAACCTGGGAACACCTGTTCTAAAAATTTGTCAGGCAAGTGTCAAAGTGTCAGGCGCATGCCCCAACGCTGCTATTAATTTGAAAGGGAACAGCTGTGATGTATGTGGCAGTGTACAAGGAAGAAGAATTTAATTGTGATCCCCTAGCCCATCTTCTGGAGAAACAATTATCATTCTGTACAATGAGTTTTAAGATTTGCTTGAGGGACAGGTAGAAACAATAGCAGGGACATTTTCCCATTTATGCAATTGGATGAATATTGTATTTGCTCCCTACTGAGAAGTTGAGATGATCAGAAAGATTTGCGTGCAGCACTCAGCCTCGCCATGCCACCCTTTTGTTCCTCAAAACATTTGCTTTGCAGCTGTTTGAGTTAATGTTGTCATTAGACTATTGGATCCTATAGCCAAATTATAATGTTGTCTACCGCATCATCTATCCCTTTCTTCCCTCTGAGCTAATGAATAGCCTAAGGTCATATGATCAAATTAGAGGGTCCCATTACTCCCCAGACGCTAATGGCATCTTTATGAAAGGAAGGATATTTTGAGACCAGTTTTTCTGTATATGAAATGTGAGTGCAATGCTCGGGGAATTGTAAAATGAAGTAGAAGGGCTTTTGGTGTGTGTGTGTGTGTGTGTGTTAAGTATAATTTTAAGTTTCTGTTTGCTTCTAATTCATATTCCTTTGCTTATACTAGTCCCTAATTTATGTTATTTCTAGAAATAAAGGAAATTTTAAAAATATAGTCAGATATAGCTTAAATAACAAAAAGATAACCATAAGCTGGGATCAATAAAATGGTGCCAAGCCCCATGTTTTTCCCGCTTATTTCCCCCGCTAATTAAAGGACAGTAATGTTGCAAATAATACAGGGAACTTATTGTAACCACTCCATCAAATGCATGAGTACAAGAAAAAAGTAACATTCAATTGATTTAGATCAATTTTGTGAGCTGCAATTATTATTTTGATTAGTTGTGTTCTCGCAATAATGTTAGTGATTACGGCAACTTAATATTGTGAGTCATTTAGACTCAAATTTCTGCATAAAGTTGTTAGAGGTAAAATTCAAGTTGTTTTCACTTTATAAAACTGGCTTTGCGACTTCTTATCTCAACTATGATATTAACAAATAAATTCCAAAATATCATTGTCCTAACTCAATTAAGTTTGTTTGTTTGACATAATTTAATTAGAGGCCGTGATTTCTCAAATCGATTGGAGCAAACTGTTGTGTTGATTGTGTCTGTTGGGCCTAAATGTCTGTTTTTGGGGTGTATTTTGCTTTTGCTCTTTTTCAGTGTCACAGTTAGAAAGTAATAGTTAGAGTTTTTCTGTGTTTGTGGGTGCATCATTGATTCTTTCCAGGTGTGGTACAAGGAGTGCTTTTGTTGGTTTGCAAGCTGTTCACCTACACTGAAAAGAATGATTCTGACCCCTTGAAATTGTTACAAAGTTTAATCTGCGTTATTTCATTGATTGATTTGATACATTATTGAATCCCACACATCTGTTTTAATTAATTTCAAAATTATTTGCCCTTGTTTAAAATAAGTTAGCTTTCTTTCAGTTAAAAGTACTAATAATTATTAAAAATGTTCTAATTTAATTTCCACAGACTGTTAATTTGCAGACAAACGGCAACTTCGTACTGCGGTGGAAATTGATGAATGATGGAGTGTTGGTTAGCACTGTCATTTCAACATTAAACTTTTTTCCAAACCAGATCCGTTGGGGCTCGGTTTCACAAATGCTGGTACTTTTAGTCAAAAGGTTGCCAGCGGTAACTATGGTTGGAAACAGATGAGTTGCCAGAGAGATCGGCCCTCAATTCCAAAACTCTTCCAGATTGTACACTCTTCTACCAGTTAGTCTGATCAAGCCCGGAAACTGTTCGTTTACCTCTGCCTGCAGTTACCTCTGGCAATGATGATAGTGAGCTGAGAAGCTCCCAAACAGTGAAGAACCTATTAATAAATGCCTTCTTGGTACTAAGTTACACCTGGAATCTAACTAAATATATTGGGTATATATTTGATGCATATAATATCATTATTTTAGATATTTTTCTAATTTATACTCCATTACAGCACAGATGTAAATATTTATGAATGTGATTGAGTTATGAAATATTCATTGTTGTGGGTAAAATTACACATCATTACCGAGTACTACTTTTTTTCTTTTTTCTTTAACTTTGAGTACATTTTCTGCTTTCCATTTTGTTTTAAAGTAGTAAAATGTCTATGTATTCCTTTTCTCCTCTCCAACAGTGATGATGTCAGATCATTCGGTTGCAGTTGATTGGTCCTTGACTCAATCCAAAACACTCGATGCAAAGGTCAGTTGTTTTAGTAAATAAATTAGGATTAATAACTCAAAGAAGCAGCCATTTCTGTGTGTCTGGGTCTGGGGCCTGTAGACAGCAGAAAGCGCCCAAAGCAGCATTGGAATCAGGTAGACAACCACACCTTACTAACAAATCACACTTTGCCTCTTTGCCCTCTGTCTACTGGTTTTGCATTCGGGTCAAGCTTCAGCCTTAACAGGAAGTGGTATACACTTTCTTCGTCTGGCTATAACATGATTGGAAGTTGTTCCATTTCTGTTGCCACGACCTGATGTGGAAAGGAGTTTGAAGAAAAAATAAATCAATGTGTCTCACTGTTAAAGTAGGTGATATTTCTTACTTTTTTAATTCACTGCTGCCAATAATATTGAAGGTCCAAATGTGTATTAATCTATCGCCAAAACCGTTCCCAATTTGCTTTGTCTTGCCTGACTAATCCTGTTTGAGCATGAAAATTAACTATAGTGTTGACATACTTAATCCAGGGGTAGTTAGTTCAACACATTTTTTTTGCAGATTTAATCGCCATTTCCTGTATAAATTTGGACATCCCACAATTAATAGTACTTTATACTTATAGAGCGCTTTTCGGTAAACTCAAAGACGCTTTACAGAGAAGCAGAACTTCTACGTCCGGATGGAGAAGTGGCAAAAACACTTTGCCAGCGTCTTATCCACAAATGTTCATGCAATGATATTCATTAATTTGTTACACAGAGGGACGGACAAACCTTCACACTCACATTAACCCCTATGGCATCTTAGGGTCAGGGTCAACAAATCACCTAGATTACATTGCATGTTTTTGGACTGTGGGTGGAGGCCGACAGGGTTGAACCCACGCAGACAAACGTAGAATATGAAAACTCTGCACAGAAAGGTCTGGGGAGGTGGATTCAAACCCTCTACCTTCTTGCTGTGAGGTAGCATCGCTAGTTAGTGCTCCGTCGTGTTATTTGAATACAAGGCCTACCCCAAGACACCCACACCGAGTGGCTTGATTGTGACTAGAACTGAAATCAAACATCTCTTCTTCAGTTGGGCACCCCCTGGACAGCAGACATACAAGTCCATCAGTGCCGGATTACTGCCTCAATCCGTCACTGTCTCCTGCTGATGCCACCAAGAGCTGCTCCAAGCAGAAATGGGCAATGACTCTGGATTGAAGCGCTCCAGTTCACTCTCTTGTACAGACACTTGTGATGGTATATTGCAACCTTCATTTATCATTTTTTGTTTAGCATCCCCCTGTGCTTAACTTCATCAGGCGGTCCCCTTCCTCAAACCGCCTTAAATATTATACATCAATATTATTTGGCAATTTTTCTATATCGCTAATTTGAATCAACAAAAGTCCTGATAATAACTATGAAATATTGATTCATTTTTGTAGCTTATGAAAATTAATCTATGATGATGCCCCTGTCAGACTGAAAAAAATTTATAAAAAATGCATATACATAATGCTATTTAAATTATTTTATGTAAGGATTAACTCATTTTGAGATGTTAGTGATTAGCATTAATATTGATTTTGACATAATTATTGTTACTTTGTTTGGTATTAGATAATTAAAAAAAATGCCTTTCACCAGCTCAGGGCATGTAAAATATCCCCCTCCTGAAACAGTCTTAAAATATTATATACTAATATTATGATACGCTTTTACTGACTTAATACTTCAGGCTTGAACTATCAAATGTTAATTTATTTTCAGGATTTTAACCCTTTAAAACCTAGTTATGGTGTGTCCATGTGTGAGAATGACACTTGGATGGAGGAATTATAATTGCTGCACAGTTAAATTTAGATCTGATTTGATTACGGGTAAGATTTGGGGGTTTTCTAACAACGAAATCCTCCCCCCAAAATAACAAACAAAAAAACACAACCGCTCCAAAATTCAAGCCAATTACATCATCACAGCCAAGCGACAACAAACAAATATCTCAAGTGAGATACAATGGTTGAATCTGGGTTTGAACTACAAGATCCCGGAAATGTGTATATTGTGTTATTCCTCTTGTCTTGCCCAGGACTGACTATTTTAAGAATAATGTAAGAAGGAACTGAATCAACTTCAACTAGGCTGCAGCTTAGTTCCCTGAAAGAGCCCTCCTTCCAGTTGAAGCAGCTGTGTTGGAGTGCCAGGTTATAACCTCAATCCCTCACTCTGAGGCTGGAGATGGATTGTATTCACTTTCCACTCAACCGGCTGTAATGTGCTCTGAAATCTAACTGAAATTGCATATCAGGAACTCATGCACAGAATGTACACCTTAATACATTCTTTACCTGGTATGTCACCCTTTAAATTAAATTATACACATTATTGGCATAATTTAAAAATGTGTGTACATGTTCATCTATTTTTTGTTTTTACCACCCACCACTGTAGCCTCTGCAATCACAGTCAACGCTGCATTTTTTTTCAGCCATATCCACTTGTTATTTGGCTCTTTAATGATACTTTGAGCCCAGCGGATAGGATTAGCTGTGATGGATGTGAATCCAGTCCAAAAGGGCAGAAAGGCATCTTTTGGATTTAGCCGCACTTTTGCTGACCTTTCTGTCAGGCCTGAGAGCCAATTCTGACCTTGCAAGGGCCGAGTTTCACAATAGGATTGTATGACATCTTCTTTCTAGTCCTCCTTCTGACACCGCAACACTTCTAGACATTAATGAATCCGTTGAAAAGGGGATGACAAATATTTGACAGGGTAAAGGTGTACAAATGTGGTGTATGTAGGAGTCTATTTAGCTTATCTTACTCTTGATCATTTAGTTTGTCTTGCCGGGGAAATGGTTTGATAGTTGATAAATTAAATATGTAGTAACTGTTAAAATGTTATTAAACACACTGAATAAAGTGAAACACGTGCATTTCTACGCTTCTCTAATGGAATAACATGCTTTTAAGGTTAAACCTGTTTTCATTAGTCAGCCCATAAGTACATGACATTCCGCACAAAAAGAATAAAAGCAAGACTTGCAAATGGACTGTACATATATAGCACTTTTAGAATCTGCACGACCACCCAAACCGCTTGACATTGTGAGTCATCACTCACCCATTCATATAAACATATTTACAGTTATGAAAGAGGCTGCCATTCGAGGCACCACCCACTCATCAGCAACAGTTCAGGCTATAACATGATTGGAAGTTGTTCCATTTCGGTTGCCACGACCTGATGTGGTAAGGAGTTTGAAGAATAAATCAATGTGTATCACTGTTAAAGTAAGTGATATTTCTTCTTAATTCACGCCATCATTCACACACCATTGGAAAAGCCATTGGGAATGACTTGGGGTTCAGTATCTTGTTAAGGACACTTTGACATGTGGAATGCAATGGCTGGGGATCGTACCACCGACCTTTAGATAAGTGGACAACAGCTCTGCCAACTGAGGCAATGTCGCTCCAAAACTAAGGTTTTCACATGACCACATAATGCCAAACCGATGACAATGACCCCCTTTACTGAGTTTTGATGTCCAATTACCCCATTTAAGAAACAGCATTGAATTAAGATCACCTGTTCTTCAGCAGAATTGTCTTAAACATGGGAAGAATTGTGATGTTTCACAGAGTGTTTTTCTTTGCGCATTTATAGTTAGAGGCAGGATGGACAACTATACTGTAAAAAGGAATTGTTGATGAACTCAAAGAAACATGACCTTAACACTGAATTATATTAAGTATTGTCAACTTAAGTTAATAAATAAGACTCAGTAAATGTGATGTTTTTAAATAAATGGTTATGTTTTGTATACAGTACTGGAAAAATTCGACAGATATAAATTGGTAGGAGTACACCTCTCTTCATGACTGGTAATGCTGTTTTTTGGCCATATTGGGTCATGAATATTTGGATTATGATACCTGTTGATCTCAAAATAACCTGCTGGTTCAGGTATGGAAGACGTAACCTTGATGAGGTGACTTTGTGAGAAGGAAACCATCATGACAGCCTTAAAAATGCAGTGTTAACGTAAAGTAACCTCGCTATCCACAAATCGTTGTCACAGCCCGTCCCTGACCCAGTAACTCGAAAGGCCTAATTTACTAAGATCACAAATAATGGATGTTTGTCCATTCTAACAGATTGCAAGTTTGGTTTTGCAGAGATCTACTAAGAATAATTACGTGAATCACATCAGGTGCAAACATGGTGGATGCTGTACTATTTAAATTAGGGTTTTGCGGGTGTTACTGGCTTCCACCCTGGAGGTTGGAAGAGGCAAATAAACATATTGTTGAGCCACAGCAAATAAATCTGAACTGAATATAAAGTAAAACAAGAAGAATGACGGATGAAAATGGCCAGATATAAGAAGAACAAAAAAAGAAAAAAATTGCTTCTAATAAAACCTTGGTTAATGAAACAGGTGGGGGGGCCGGTGAAAGACAAGCCTCTGACAACTGTTTTAACATTTTGCTGAATGTAGTTGAGTTGTAGTCTTGAAGATGGATTCATCCATTGTGCAGGAGGTGAGCACGACCACCAGACAACTGGATAGCTCTGGATCTGTCTGATGATGGCCATCAGTGCTCTGGTAAGAGGGATCGAAGACATCATTGGTGGGGTCCTCAGTCCAAGTGGTCCCACAACATCACAGACATTAATGGAGATGGAGGAGACCAGACAGCCACACGTGATGATTCTCCTCCTCAGCTCACATGGAATCATGCTCCAACCTTGATGATTGGCAATGTTGTGTAACATACAGAAGACAACTACAATCTGGGCCACTTTTTCTAGGCTCTATGGTAATGCTCCTCCAATGCGGTCCAAATGGCTGAAACGGCTTTTCAGTATGCCAAAAGTATCTGTCTGTGCGCAACGCTGTGTCGATTAGGACCTTCCTTTCAAAATTATTAAATACAGACACATGACAAGCAACGCAATTTCTTTCAGGCTTAGTAACTCACATTGCATATGCTAAATTCACCTACTTCCATCAACTCGTCCAAGTATTTTACGTGCACAGCAAGAAAGCCCCAACATTGCATATTCATCAAGGCAAGCTTACTAAATGGACAGCACGTGCTATTTGGCAAGTTTGACAGACGCAATTCTCACTTTGGATCTTTAGAAGGTCTGTTTGTTTGTTTGCGGATGCTATAAAGTTTGCACACCTTTAGTAAATCAAGTCCCAAGAGTTTTCCTGTCTCTCCATGTGAGCCCTCCCTTCCCCCTGTATCAGTTTTGTCACGTGAATCCCAGCTCACCTGCCAACCTGTTGTCCATCCACTCTTCTGCTGCAGGATGTTAATCCTGGCTGCTATTTCACTCAACTTAAGATAAGTAATTTCACCGTGCCGGAGCTATGTTGACCATTTAAATCAGTCTGGTATTTATATACCCGAGTAGTTGGGGATATTATAGAATCGTCCGCCACAGCGTCCACCGCAACAGATCCATCTTTTTAACGCGATAACTCCAAAAGCTAGGTCATGGATCCAAATTTTACACCCCCATAGACCTTGGTGCTAGGGCTGGAGTGTTTCTTGTGAAAGTTCGGTCGTATATATCTGACACTAGGGGCAGCTTTAATAGCAAACGTTCTGAGCCAAAAATATTCAAGCATTTGTTTGATTTAGTCCATATTTGGTGCAAAATAATCTTCTCAAGGAGAACTATCCTGTATTTATCGGATTTGAATCTAACAATTAAAATTTGAGAACCAATGGTGTGGGTTTTTTTTTACGGAAAACACTGTTTTCCAGACATATCTTAAAAACTTTCTTCGATCATCAAACTTTATACCCTAATAGACCTTAGTGCGTGGAAGAACTGGATTGATTTTGGGAAAGACCAGTTGTATATTTCTGACATTAGGGGAATTTTTTTCCTTAGAAGCTTTACAGACATAATTTCTCAACCGTTGGTCAAATTTAGTCCAAATTTGATGTTTGTGAATTGACTCAGGACTCTCAAGTATATATCATAATATACCCATATTCTAATCCAATAGTTCACAATTTACTCAATTTAGGGGACAAAAAATTACTGTGGAAATAACTCCACAATCAGTGGAATTGCTTGTTCAATGAAGGGGATTGGGGACTTTTCAGGGAAATACCCTTGCGGTCGGGGACAAATGCGAAGCTCTTACCCAGTCACCTGCATTCCTCAGGATATTTCTGAATCATTTCCACATAAAATTCACATTTTAACTAACCCCCATCTCTTTCACGACTGTGGATCAAGCTCTAACTGACCAAAATTGTGAAAATCCTACTTTATTTCAGAGATCTCTGGAAAGTTTTCTCCAGATCTCCATTTACATGATGAACTGAAACCATTAGATTATGACAATTAAAATGTTTCCTACCTGTCTCAAAATTTTGCAGTCCATTAAACAAGATGATTGTTTTGACTTGTGTACTTGGGAGGCTGACAAACACTGCCCTCATCCTGATTCCTCAAATCTGGATGGGTTCCTATAAGGAAAACATTTGGAGTTGAGGCACAAATTTCAAAGTCTGCCTT
>VRLP01007184.1:0-23421 GCA_009660295.1 Lophius piscatorius | reverse complement strand
TTGAGCAGCAACCTCGTCTCTGAGGGTCTTCAGACTCTGGTCCTTCTCAGACATGACAGTGTTGACAGCAGAGAACTCAGTCTGGAGGATCTGAAGCTTCTCCTCAGCCTGGAGGAGGAGGAGGTCCTTCTCGCTCTGAGAGTCTTTGAGGTTTTGGATCTGGTCTTCATGAGAACAAATCTGTTCCTGCAGAACCTCCATCTGTTTGACTTTCTCCTGCAGGCTGATGAGCGCCTCCTTCAGCTGAACATTTTCTTCTTGCTGTTGAGCCAATAGATGTTCCTTGGACTGCATGTCCTCCTGGGAGGTCCTCAGGGAGGAGCTGAGAGCTTCCACCTGCATCTTCAAGCTTTGAATCTCCTGATGAAGAACATCTGACTGAGCTGAGCGGTCAGTCTTCAGCTGAATCATCTCCTCTTCTTTAGCTTTGATCTCTTCTTTCATGCTCCTCACCTTCTCTTCAGAAGCAGACAGTTGCTGCTGCAGGTTCTCCCTCTGAAGAGCGTACTCCTGCTCCTGATTGGTGTGCAGAACCAGCTGGGCCTGGATCTTCTCCTCAGATGCTGTGAGGGAGTCTCCTGTCTGAGTTAGCTGGTTCTTTAGGTGACTTATTTCTTGCTCCAGAAGGTCAAACTGAGTTGAGCTTTCTTCTCTCAGTGTAACCAACTGCTCCTCTTTAGCGAGGATCTGCTCCCTGAGCTCCTTCATCTCCTCCTCAGATGTTGTCAACAAGTTGTTAAATGTCTCCTTCTCCTGAAAAATCTCGGTTTCCCTCTGAGTTAGCAGGCTTTCTTTAGCTTGAACCTGTTCCATGGTGGTCCTCAGGGATTCTTTCAAACTCTCCACCTGGTCCCTCACAGCATGGATCTCGCGGTGGAGCTCCTCTGATTCCTTGATGTTCTCAGCCTTCAACAGGTTCACCTCGTCCTCCTTAGTTCTGAGGACCTCCCTCAGATCCTGGATCTCCTGCTGAAGGGCGGCTCTCTGCTCCGATATCTCCCGATGAGCCTCCAGGAGCCGCTGTGTTTTGGCCTGGATCTCCACCTCGGCGTTCCTCAAGGAGCATCGAGCGCTCTCCAGCTCCACCTTCAGACTCCTGATCTCGCTCTCAAACATCTCCCTCTGGAAGAAATACAGAAGAGAGAGCAAACAATCAGTGACCAAATACTCCAATGATCCGAGTAAATGAGAGAAATGAGAAGAAGTAATACTGGATTATTAGAGTATTACTGCAGTACTCCTTCAGCTCCTGCTGTAAAAACCATTCTGGTAAAAGTACAAGTACAAGTACTGCTTCAATGTCTCTACTCAAGTACAAGACCTGAAATGTACCGAAGAATAAAAGTAAAAACTACGAGCAAAAAAGTTCCAAAAAGTAAAATAAAGACTTCTAGTATTAAAGTATTATCAAAGTAAAAGTTTAAAAGTGAAGAGTAGTATTATCAAAGTAAAAGTTTAAAAGTGAAGAGTAGTATTATCAAAGTAAAAGTTTAAAAGTGAAGAGTAGTATTGCGTTATATTTTGACACATGAGGAAAAAGACAAGGATTGAAAATAAAGAGTCTAATAAAGTAATAAAGTCCGTTTATTAACTGTAATGAGTAAAAGTTCAGATATTCATGATAAAATGCAGGAAGTGAAACTCTGGAAGTTCTTTGATGATCAAACATGTCAGATTTTATGCTCAAGGCTTCAAACACGACCACCTCCTTTACCTCCATCACCGGCCCCATGTTCTCTCCCTCCTCCTCCGAGGAGGTCCGGCTCAGTTCATCCTCCAGACAGGAAATCTTTCCCTGCAGGATCTCCGCTTGTTCCGCCAGCAGTTCCTGCACAGCAAGGAGCAGGTAAGACTCCAACTCCCAGAATGCAGTCAGACAGATGGAACAGGAGACGTGTGAGAGTGTGTGTGTTTGTCTGTCTGTGTGTGTCTGTCTCTGTGTGTTTGTCTGTGTTTGTCTGTGTCGGTCTGTCTGTGTGTGTGTGTGTGTGTTTGTCTGTGTCTGTGTGTGTGAGTGTTTGTGTGTGTTTGTCTGTCTCTGTGTGTGTGTGTTTGTCTGTCTCTGTGTGTGTGTCTGTCTGTCTGTGTGTGTGTTTGTCTGTGTGTGTGTGTGTTTGTGTGTGTGTGTGTGTGTGTGTGTGTGTGTGTTTGTCTGTCTCTGTGTGTGTGTTTGTCTGTCTCTGTGTGTGTGTGTGTGTGTGTTTGTCTGTCTCTGTGTGTGAGTCTGTCTGTCTCTGTGTGTGTGTGTTTGTCTGTCTCTGTGTGTGTGTGTGTGTCTGTCTGTGTGTGTGTGTTTGTCTGTGTCTGTGTGTGTGAGTGTTTGTGTGTGTTTGTCTGTCTCTGTGTGTGTGTGTTTGTCTGTGTCTGTGTGTGTGAGTGTTTGTGTGTGTTTGTCTGTCTCTGTGTGTGTGTGTTTGTCTGTCTCTGTGTGTGTGTGTGTGTGTGTGTGTGTTTGTCTGTCTCTGTGTGTGAGTCTGTCTGTCTCTGTGTGTGTGTGTGTTTGTCTGTCTCTGTGTGTGTGAGTGTGTGTGTGAGTGTGTGTCTGTGTCTGTGTCTGTGTGTTTGTTTGTTTGTCTGTCTGTCTGTGTGTGTGTTTGTCTGTCTCTGTGTGTGTGAGAGTGTGTGTGTGTGTGAGAGTATGTGTGTGTGTGTCTGTCTCTGTGTGTGTGTGTTTGTCTGTGTCTGTCCGTCTGTGTGTGTGTTTGTCTGTGTCTGTCCGTCTGTGTGTGTGTTTGTGTGTCTGTGTGTGTGTGTTTGTCTGTCTCTGTGTGTGTGTGAGTGTGTGTTTGTCTGTCTCTGTGTGTGTGAGTGTCTGTCTGTCTCTGTGTGTGTGAGTGTGTGTTTGTCTGTCTGTGAGTGTGAGTGTGTTTGTGTGTGTGTCTGACTGTCTGTCTATGTGTGTGTGTCTGTCTGTGTGTGTGTTTGTCTGTCTCTGTGTGTGTGTGTGTGTGTGTGTCTGTCTGTGTGTGTGTTTGTCTGTCTCTGTGTGTGTGTGTGTGTTTGTCTGTCTCTGTGTGTGTGAGTGTGTGTTTGTCTGTGTCTGTGTGTGTGAGTGTTTGTGTGTGTTTGTCTGTCTCTGTGTGTGTGAGTGTCTGTCTGTGTGTGTGAGTGTCTGTCTGTGTGTGTGAGTGTGTGTCTGTCTGTCTGTCTCTGTGTGTGTGTCTGTCTGTCTGTGTCTGTGTGTGTGAGTGTCTGTGTGTGTCTGTCTGTCTGTCTGTCTGTCTCTGTGTGTGTGTCTGTCTGTCTGTCTCTGTGTGTGTGTGTGTGTTTGTTTGTGGTGCGTTGAACCTTTTGAGCGGTAGCCTGGTTGAGCTCGGCCTCCAGGCGGCTGGTTTTTCTTTCCCACTCTTCCAGAGTCACGGCTTGTGTTTCATTCAGCCGGCCGACCTCCGCCTCAAAGCTGCTCAGCTGTGAACAAACGGCCCTCATCTGGAAGAGAACGGCAGGCAACAATGAGGATTCCATAAGTCCAGGACTGGTATTTGTAGCTGTCGCAGAAAAGGTGTATCTTTTAAGAGATTTTAATTGTATCCTAAAGGAAATCCTTTATTGTCAAACACGTGACACGTGTGCAAACGCGGCGACGTTAGTGACACCTGCTGGTCGTTTTGAGAATTGCGTTGAACAGACGCAGCCCTCACCTGTATTTCTGGTTAGAAGGCGCAAACTTTACGTGGTTATTCATAGATATTAGATATATATAGATATTATGTTTAAGTTTAGGTTTATTTTGTTTTAATAAGACGTTTACGTCCGTAGTGTTTGTTTCTTTTTAGTTTTCACCTGAAACCAGGGATGGATATATTAAAGTCACACGTGACGAGGAAACAAAGACTTTCTCCTTGAGATCAGACTTTTGGAAACAGCGGAAGAAACGGAGCTTTAAGTTTTCAGAGCAGGAGGAAGCGGCTCCTGTCTGACGGTTCTGGAAGCATCATCTCATCCGCCCTGAGATGATGATGATGGTCGTACATGGATCCTATTTTTACTCGAGTTATAAAAATGTTTACCTCGAAGAAAAAAAATACAGCTAGAGAAAACCTTCACAACAGTCATGTAGAAAGGCTTGATCTCACAGACGCCAGCAGAATAACCGGCCTGCCTCCTCATCCTCCTCCTCCTCGTTCCTGAGGAGGAGGAGGAGGAGCTGAAAAGATTAAAGATAGCAGAGAGGGAAATCTGCACAAGCGTCGTTACCTGAGAGGAGAGAACGCCGTTCTCCTCCGTCAGCTCGTCCACTTTGCGCTCCATGAGCGAGGAGTTAGTCTTAAAGTCTTTATTCTGCTTTAATATCTCACAAAGACGCTGCTGCAGCCTGAGAGGGAAAAAAACACAAACAGTCGCTTTCAGTCCATTAAAGTTTGGAGTTAAATACATTCTTGTGCATCGACGATGTCAGAACCATCAAAGTTGGACTTCTGACTGGAAACATGTCTGAAGAACTGCTGCAGTCCAAAAACATTTTGTGAATTATGGGATACCAGCTGACTGTTGGTAAACATTCATTCACTTTCTTAAAAAACAGAAGAAACTAAAAGATAGGAGGGACGGGGATGTCTGCAAGTGACTAATCTGCATAAATAGAACTCTATAATTGTGGGTAAAACTAGAATATGATTATGACACATGGTAAAATATTCCCACAGACGTCATTCTTGATCATGAACTTTATTCATTTTACAGTTTAATGTCTTTTTAAGCCCAATAATTTAAAAAAATAAAAATTTTCAATATTTCCCCCTCGACTGAAAGTTCTTTTTGGTTCCCTCCGTGATGAACGGGACCAACAGTAAGAGAACCTGAATAAAGGAAAGGCGGAGGCGTGGTGGGCTGGGTCTGTGGGGACTCACGAGTGGTTCCTGGTTTCCAGCTCGCCGATCTGCTCCCTGATGAGCTGCTCCCGGTCTCCTTGCTCCTCCTTCAGCTTCTCCAGGCGGTGCTGCAGCTGGTGGACATGAGTCTCTGGAGGAAGGACGCCATTATTATCATCATCATCATCATCATCATCAAGTATACGTGGTTCCCCTCCACTCATCAGAGGTTTTAGAATCCACGTGTTTGTGACACATTCATGTTTTCCACGAGATGTGTTTCAAAAGTGTCCAGCGGTTCTGGTGAGGAAGCGGATCTCGGCCCGAGAAAAGAGTTGGTGACATGTTTTAGTGGATCAGGTGAGGGAACAGGTTCTGGTTCAACTTCTCTCTCGGTGAATTATGGCCTTTTTAAAAAAAAAAAAACATTTTCTGAACATCATGACAAATAATCATTTGATCAAAATCAAAAACTCTGATACGGGAGAAAAGTTTGAAATATTTACAAAGATGCTTAAACAGTTTAACATTATACAAACAAAAGTAATGTTAACTCTATAACAAAAACTATATTTAATCTATCGCTTATCTGAACGGAAAAGGTTCAAGTAAAATATATTTAAGATAAAATAAAGACCCGGGGATGATGATCAGGAAGTGGAAGATTTAAAGAGCTGAAAATATTTCAAGGTCATCACAGAGGTCACACGGCCAAACACAAACTGACCTTTCTGAGCGGTGACAGAGAGCGTGCCGGCGAGCTCCCTCTCCAAACCGTCCCTGTAGTCTCGCTCCTTGATCAGCTGCCGCTGCATCTTCCTCATCTGGAACTTAGGCGTGTTCATGATGTCCTGGAGGGGCGACGTGCTGAAGGGACAAACGCAAACCGGGTTCAGTTACAGCGCCCTCCACAACGATTGGCGTCCGGTAAAGAAAGAAAATTAGTTAAATGAAAGAAAAATGTCTTTATGGTCCGTCTGACCTTTCAGTTCTTAACTTTTGTTAAGAAAAAACCTTTTTATCTAAATGGAGCGGGTCCATATGGAGACAGAGAGATTTCACGTTTAAGTTTTCTTTCTGTGCACCAGAGCTCCGCCTCTCGCCGTCAGAGCAAACATGAAGACTCGTGAAAGTTCTCTACGCAGACGGAGGAGAGGACAACAAATCCTCACATTCAGTGAGAGTTGTCCTAATGAGAGGTTAAAGTTTAAAACCGGACTGGTACCTGACGGAGGAGGAAGCCACAGTCTGGATGTCCAGAAACGTGATCTTCTGTCTGCGGATGAAAACCGGCGAGTCGTCATCAGACACCGAGGATGAAGTCGAAATGCTGGAGGAGGCGGCGGCCGGTCGCTCCATCATTTCACGACCGACGGGCAAAACTGAAATTTGAGGATTGGTGGATTTTTAAACACATTTGACACAAATAAGACCAGATAATAAAATAGACAGAAGTACGCTAATCTGGAATATCACAGGGAGAGGGAAGATCTTTAAATAAGGAGAAACTCACGCTTCCTGGACAAATAGGTGTCCAGTCCGTTGTTCAGGAACACACAGCCCTCACTCTCCATCACGTAGGCGCCGGTGAGGTTTGCGATCTCCCGCTAACAGAAGAGAATTATGAACACAGCCATTAGCAAACAATTAAAAGGAATCAAATCCTGACAGGTGACGACGGTCAGCTCTGCACCTACTTCTTCATCACACTGCAGCGCGCCCAGAGTGCAGCGGTCGTTCATGATGTCATGGTAGACGAGCAGCAGGAGGACCTGGTGGCGTCACAAAGAACCAGTCAGATTGGGTCAACATCCGTGTTGGTCTTTACTTCACCTTCTCCTCCTCGTCTTCGTCTTTTACCTTTCCAACCTCAACTGTCAGGTTGATGCCTCCTCTGATGTTGCTCCATGACACTGAAGCTCCTGTGGTTCCACTGAATCTGCAGTCTCCTGATAAACACACAGAGAGTTTGGTTGTCTGCGTAAGATCTCGTTGATCCGGGTCATGGTCACCCCTGAAGACTGAATCAGACGCAACCGGACTTCTCTTTTCCTCTTTTCCTCTTTTAACTGGGGAAATGTCTTCAAGCCTCAACAGAAGTCCAGTTCCTTCAGATTCAGCTTTCAGCGAGAGCGCTCATATTATCATTAACCTTTATGTGCTGGAGTGAGAGAAATGGTAATTGAAAAGAGAAAGTTCTGAAAGGTGTGTCGAGTCTGGCACGTCTACAGATATGACAGGAGAACTTCCTGCCGCGCCCAACAGTGACGTGGATTAGAGTGACATTAACATCAGAGGAGTGATATATTTGGGATATGATTGTACTTTAACACAAAAGAGAGGAAGCAGTGAAAGAAAAGGTCCAGCGATGAGCTTAAAGGACGTGATAAGGACTAAAATTTACATTTTTTAAAAACAATATTTGATGATACATTACAAAAAGGGTTACATTAACTCACTTTCAACAAAGTCAGCAATGATCTCGAACCGTTCCTGAATGGAATCAGCCTGCAGGGATCTGGACTCCTTTTTCCTGAGACAACAGGAAGGTCGAAAAGAGATTAAAACTATAGGTTTAATCAGAGGAACGATCGTCTCCACTGCACACCTTCAAAAGTCCAATAACAAGAGAATAATGGAGATCTTTCGACACGTTGCTCCTACTTACAGCGTACAAACAACTTTTAGCAGCACCGTTCCATCCTGTAGGTCATCGATTGTTACCTGGTTGTCTGATATTTTTAAGCTGTTAACCTGTAAAGATGCAGTTGACGAATTTGAATGAAAGACACATTCACATCTAACATGTCTACAGTTAACATAAAACCAACTTACCCAGCTGAGAAGAGCCTTAACGCCCAGGTTCATGGTCATACTGGCGGAATTATCTCGGCCTGTTAGCTGAGAAGTATAAACATTTAGCAGTTAGCATCTCGAGCTAATGAGCGATAAATATTAGCGATAACCTCACAATGCTCGTAATCTTTATGGGATTTTGATTCAGAAGTAGTGAAATAACAAATATGGTTGGTTACTGTTGTATTACTTACACATTTGTGTAGTAGAATATTAGATCTGTTGGACGTTACTGTAAAAACTCTAACTGTAACTTAAAGTCAACTCTTAAACGATTACTTACCTTAAAAGCCAACTAGGTCGGTAAACTTTACTCCGTCTTAACGTGATTATCGGTTCTCTGTAGAAAAGGGGAATCCCTTTAATCTGACTACATCAAACTAACTACTACTGCGAAATCAACAGTCTAGTCTACCACGAAAATATGAAATTCAAATAGTCAGCTCAAGATTGAATCAGCCAATCCACTCCGAGAAGGAGACGCGTATGAAAAGAGACAAGGTGATTGGTTAATATCCGGAAGTAGACTACAGTTGTCTAATTCAGCCAATCTGCTTCGAGAAAGATAGGCGTTGGAAAAACAGGGGGAGTGATTGGTTAAAAACCCGGAAACTAAGTTGGATGTGTGCTCGTTTTTGATACAGGGGTTTTCCGTTTCTCTCCTGTCGAGGAGTGACCGAAAAAAACAAGTTCAAATTAGACCAGTTATTGAATTAATCTTCATAACTTAAACTTTTTGTTTCATTGTATATTGATAGAAGTCTTAATAAATCAAGTTACAGCGTGAAAAATATTTTTAAAGATTAATGTGAACGCGGATTTCACAAAAACCAGAGGATTTCGGGATATGGCGGTGTATAAAAGGAAGCTACTTCTAGCAAACATGGGAACGTTAGAAAAAGTTTTTAAAAAAATCATTATCATCAAAATTCAAAAATCCCAAAACCTCCAGAAACAAATATTTCATTTTCATGCAGTACTTATTATTTTTGCAATATTTCATATCAAAAAATGAAACTTTTGAACATAATATCAATCCTATTTTACATTAAAAGTATGGAAATTCAATAACAAACACTGTTTAACTGAAACAACTGCAAGATAAAATCGATTAAACAACTACATTCTGAATTTTTAAAATATCTGACGGGATCAATTCTTTCTTGCAAAATTATTTTTTTTCTCTTTTCTTTAATTAATTACGTTTCATTTCTTATTTTCTGCTCTGTGATATGATTTATTTAATTGGAACACTTATTTTTATTCTTGTGTCAAGTGATTGTTTAAGTGCACATTTCTACTGTTATTGACACTAATCCTCAATAGCAAGGGGAAGTTGTCTATAAAACCTTATTTTATCCTTATAAGGTAATCATCATAACGAATGATTTTATTTACCAACATAATCATAATGGGCAAGAAATCTGCTGGAGAACATAAAGTCTTAGCCGCAAACCCAATGACGTTCGTTTCCTTGGAAACGGTTTGTTGTCTCTTCGACAGGAAGTTGTGACACGGAAACAAACTTAAACTTAAGAAGCTGCTTTAACAGTTACTTTGTTTGTTGGTGAGTTTGTGACGTCCTATATGGGTTTACAACAAATTGATCCTGGTATTCGATGGGTAAACATGACGTCACTCTTCTCCTCCAGGTTTGGAAACTATTACAGGTGTTAAGATGTACGGATCTCCAGTGGACTTGTCTTTTAAACAAATCAGCAATTTGGCAGGTAGTTTACTCTTTTATATCCTATATTCTATCCTACATCCTTCATTCTCAGACTCTCCTTGTGGCAGTTATTGACTTAAATAATGTATTCCTCTATTATCATTGTTGATATTATTTTGAGTTATTTTTCCTCAGATATGTGTTTGTTTACTTTTTGAAGAACCTCTAAATGAATATGTGCCTAAACATCTAAGTCTTAATATTTACCTGTAGTGATATGTTGGGTGGAAAATAATTAACTGCAGTTTTTTTGTCACAGATGAGCTCCTGATGGACAATTTTATGTCTGATGCAGCATGTGCCATGAGTAAAATGTTTTTAAATATCTAAATGAATCAATAAGCTGATAACTAATATTCAATGTATTTAATCTGTTGGCTGTCTCAGGTGCATGAGAAGAACCGTATATGTTATATAAAGTTATGGCCTCACTCTGTCCTTGTGGCGCTTTAAGTGGTTGTTTGAGTCCTAAATCATTTATTACTAAGGGTTTCATTTTGTTGAATTTATTTATGGTTTTGATTTTATCTAGATCCAGATACATTTAACAAATTATGTGCAGCTAAAATGAAAAAGAAAAGAAAAAGATATATATATATATATATCTTATTCTTATATTTATATATAAATATATATATATATATATATATAATCAGTGTTTTTATTCTGTTTGCGTCTCAGATGCGCGGTTAGAGGAAGCAAACATCAGTCTGCGACCTGTTCGGAGAAATTCAGACAGGAAGTACCAAAGCTGCTGCCTGCGTCTGAGTAACAACAACATCACTGACCTCCACGACCTCCTGAAGACCGTCAGTCACTTCCTGGCGGAGCCGTCTCAGCTGGCCTGGCTGGATCTCTCCTTCAACAACATTTCACACATAGAGGAGGTGAAACCTCCTCCTTCCTCCTCCTGGCTTGTTTGCATGTCGGTATGATGTCATGCTTATTCGCTGCTGTTAGTCTGCAATGTGTGTGTTTTGATGTGTTCTAGGTTTTGTGTGAGCTGTGTGTGTTGTATCTCCACGGCAACAGCATCTTCATTCAGTCAGAGGTGGAAAGACTGGGAGTGCTGCCGCATCTACACTCCATCACTCTACATGGAAATCCTATAGAAACCAGCAGGGCTTACAGGTGAGACTAATAAACCCATACACACACACACACACACACACATACACACCTACACACACAAACATACATACACACACACACACACTGACATACACACCTACACACACAAATATACATACACACACACACACTGACATACACACCTACACACACAAACATACATACACACACACACTGACATACACACCTACACACACAAACATACATACACACACACATACACACACACATACATACACACCTACACACACAAACATACATACACACACACACACACACTGACATACACACACACATACATACACACCTACACACACACTTACAGACAGTCACACACACATACATACACACCTACACACACACTTACAGACAGTCACACACACATACATACACACACACACACATACACACACACACTGACATACACACACACACATACATACATACACACCTACACACACACACACACACACACATACATACATACACACACACACATACACACTGACATACACACACACACACATACATACATACACACACATACATACACACCTACACATACATACACACCTACATACACATCTACAGACAGTCACACACACACACACACACATATATACACACCTACACACACATCTACAGACAGTCACACACACACACACTCACATACATACATACCTACACACACACATACATACACACACACACTCACATACATACACACCTACATACAGTCACACACACATACGCACACACCAGGAATAGTTGATGGTTTAAAGTCTCTTCAAAAACACTGATTCCACATAAATGAAGCCCAACCTTTTCTACTACTCTGATGAAATAAAGTTGCGGTGCAGCCTCAGCGGTGAAGCAGATGTTTCCAGAGCTGTAGGTCTCTTCAACATTCTACATTCTGAGCTTCTAATGAACTCTCCGTGAGCGTGTCTTCGCAGGAACCGAGTGATTTCTGCTCTGCCTGGTTTGAAGTCGCTGGACTTCAGCGCTGTGACGCGTCAGGAGAGAATCACCGCACAGATCTGGCATCAGTGCGACGACCGCAGGCGACTGAAGCGACCTCTGCAGTGACCTCTGGTTCAACGCCACGGTGGTTTGCTGACATGACCATGAACATCTGAATGTTTGTCTGAATGTCTGCGCTGGGATGAGAGGATGTTTGTATTGTTGTTGTTGTTGACATTTGAGCTGTGACATACATGATACACTATTCCTTAAATACTGGTTTGAATCTTCATCTTGGAGATTCATTCTTCATTATTTTAAATCAAGCCTAACCTGAATGACATTCCAGAATAAAACTAAAAATATCTCCACAACTATCAGGTGTATTTTTATTTTTTCACCTTGGTGTCTGCAGGTGAGACCTAAAACCATTAATTTACATTACAGCGTATCATTGTGCCTAATACTGTGAGTAATCTATTACTGAGTAATCTGTTACTGCGTGTGAGTAGTCTGTAACTGCGTGAGTAATCTATTACTACCTGTTCCTCAGCGATGGGTCCCATGCAGGAGTAATTTCACATTTCTGCACTATAAAGACTTTTATCCTTATTATTGTTATTATCATTAAATGTAATTGCTTGACTTTTATTCACAGAGTCACTGAAGTCCTTATGTTGAAAATCTTTAATGCATTAAACCCAAGAGAAACAAACAGAAACAAAACGTAATCTTTGGGTTCTGGGTTAAAGATTTCACAAACATGTTTCAGGTCGAAGAAGAAATCTGAGGACAAACAGACCAGAGAATAAGAAAACGCCGAGAACCAACCAAAGACAAAAGAAAGAAAGGTGAAATCAAATGCTTTTTGAAATAATCCCAGCCTCAGAGACCCTCCCTTCACCGCTCCAAAGAGCGCACCTTTAAAAGAAATAAATAATCATTCTGTCTGCAGGACTCAAAGATGGCCGACGTTCTTCTCACTGCTGCGACCGTTAGTTTCTGATTAACATCAACAATGCAATCATTTTACAATCTGCAGCCAAAGGCTTGGTTTAAAAGTTAACAAGCCTTAAAAGTGTTTCTGCTTCTCATAAAAACCACCACGACCGGACCAGAACCAGAACCCTCCACTCAAAGAGGGGCTTCACACAATCCTTCACGGTTCCACATTAGATCAGGAAAGTCTGTACAAAGAAGGCGTTATTACACGGCGCCTATCCTCGGACCCGCCCCCCACACCCCCTCCCCACACCCCCTCCACACACACACACACACACACACACGCACACACACACACACACACTCTTCATCTCCAGAAGCACCCGTTGCTGCCAAACTGGAGGAATTATGGGATGTGATGTCAGCCATTCGTTTTTCTAGTGCTAGAAAAGCGGCGCGTCCGTCTCCTCGGCTCCATCTCCTGCAGCCGTCGGTGACATCAGCAGGCCCTCCCCCCCCCTTTATCTGGATCCTCCCCCATCAGAGGACCAGCCATCATGATATCCTCAACTGGACCAACAGCTGATCAATAGTAATCAGAAGCTCAGTACTAACATTCTTACGGTGCAATGACAACAGAACGATCTGGACTCTGATGATTTACTGGTTCCTGTTCTGACTGCAGGGCGCCAAACGTAAAGCTGTTAAGGTTCTCCATCCAGGTTTCCTGCCTGACTTGGCATTCTTCTACGTCTCCTCTACGCTGGAGACTCCTTCTAAATTTTTTTATTTTAAATTTAAAAATGGAATAAATGTTATTGATGATAAGATAGAACTATGAGTGACAGCTGGATCCGATGAAGCCGGCGATAAACATTTAAAGAACAGGCTTGTTGTAAATATGAGCTCAGGTCCGTCTATCTTGTCCCATGAAGATGACAAAACGACAGCCAGAGGGGGCGGGGCTACATCACTTTTGTCTATGTAGAGCAGTTACAGGCGTAGCTAAGAGAAACAAGGACCAAGATGCTTTAATAAAGGGTGGAGGTGGAGGAAGCAGAATGCTAAACACAGAGAGAGTAGGGGGGAGAGAGAGAGAGAGAGAGAGAGTAGGAGAGAGAGAGAGTCGGAGAGTGAGTGAGAGAGAGAGAGAGAGAGAGAGACGGGCGGTGGAATCTGTGGGCAGTCGTGGAGTCAAGGAATGGCGAACTGGACCACCAGCTCTTCTTTGGCGTCCACCTTGATTTGAGAGATTGCACTATAAGCGTAAGCTGCTATTTTGGACACCTGCAGACACAGAAGCAGACAGGATGTGGTTTAAGACTCGTCAACAGACAAACAACTGATCATGACATAAAACCCTCTGTTTTCTCTCAACCGAGGTTATTCTGGGGGAAAAGAGGAAGCCCACCTTCTGGGAATTATCATTGATGGAATCATTGTGAGAGAAAACGCTCAGACACTGGTGACTAAATGAGAAATACTGTGTCTAGTAATGAATCATTAATAATAATTACATGAGGGGCAAAATATGCAAGAAAGTAGTTCAAGCATTGATTCTGTGTCAATAATAATAGTCGTAGGAAGAAGGTGGCAGACTGAACACAGACACACACAGAAGCTTTACATTCCTTCTGGATCAGAATCTAGAAGCCGAACCGCTGGTGTAGAATTACCTGCTGGACGTCCGAGTATGGCACCAGGTCGCTGGCGAGCACTTGATGGGGCTGACTGGTGAGGGAGGGGAGAGCGGGGGCTTTCTTCTGCGGAAGACTGTTACTCAACACCGCCAGCTTTGTGCTGCAACAAAACGAAAAGAAGACGAGGTGGAGGTTTCCGTGTTTGTGTGTGTGTGTGTGCCTCCAGGAAAAAATACATCCTGGACACGCGATCTTAAAAACATCTCTCTAAAGTTAGCTCAAATAAAACTGTTCCTGTTTTTCAATTTTAACAGAAGTAAATCCTTGTGAGGAACCACAGGTTCTGTTGTGTTCAAACAGACCGGCGTCTCCTGTTAGAGGAGTTAACAGGATGGGTCCTGGTACCAGCGCTGGTCCTGTGGGATTGGACAAGGTTCGGGTCTGTGGTAGAACAGGGTCCGGGTCTGCGGTAGAACAGGGTCCGGGTCTGCGGTAGAACAGGGTTCGGGTCTGCGGTAGAACAGGGTTCGGGTCTGCGGTAGAACTGGGTTCGGGTCTGCGGTAGAACTGGGTTCGGGTCTGCGGTAGAACTGGGTTCGGGTCTGCGGTAGAACAGGGTTCGGGTCTGCGGTAGAACTGGGTCCGGGTCTGCGGTAGAACAGGGTTCAGGTCTGCGGTAGAACAGGGTTCGGGTCTGCGGTAGAACAGGGTTCGGGTCTGCGGTAGAACAGGGTTCGGGTCTGCGGTAGAACAGGGTTCAGGTCTGTGGTAGAACAGGGTTCAGGTCTGTGGTAGAACAGGGTTCAGGTCTGTGGTAGAACAGGGTTCGGGTCTGGGTGAGTCCAGTCCAGCTGAGGCGTCACCCAGGAGACGTTTGTTTTACGTCCAAGTTTGTTTGGTTGAGATTCAACATGGTTTCAAAATAAGATAAATGCAGAGGAGGAAAGCTGGGGGGCCGGGGGGGTTCAGTTTCTAAGAATCTAGAAAGATAAACGCCCATTCAGTGAAGCTTATAGACGACCTACATGTGACCCAGATGTTTGTGATAGAAGCCCTCAGACTAAGAGCGATTGTTCTCAGGCACCAACCTGTATTGTCGAGCTTTGTCCATGTATTCATGCTGCTCCATCATGACCGAGTCTGCGGCCGAGACATCGATGATTATCCTGACAGAGAAGAAGACCTTCATGATCGACGTCTGGTGGTCAGGACGTACATCTGCATGTGTGAGACGGTGGGACGGAGGGTCTTACTGTGCCGTCTTCGTGAGGATGGATGTGAGGAGGGCCTGCTCGTCCGTCCGTGCTGACGGGACACTGGTAGTGATCCAGTCGCTGCCATTTGGGGGTTTGCTGACGGGGTTTGGGTTTGGGATCAGCAGCTTACGTTCACCAGAGTCCTGGAGCGGGTCCACCATAAATGTAAGTCAAAATAATGAGGTTTTCAGTCGACTGTGGTTTAACAAATCACTTTAATATTGTGTAGCATTTCATCGCATCTCAAATAGGGTCCAGATTTCAGGTGAGGGGATGATGGAACATGACAGTTGAGCATTTCACCTTCCTAGATGAGACCCAAAGGGACAATTTATGGAGTTTATCTGATAATTATCTATAAAATAAGACTAATATTATCTCTATATTAATATAATACATATATTGGTATATTCATACCAATATATAGTACAGACCTGGTAGTCCATCCTTAGACATCTTTGAAGGTTCTAACCACTGCAGACCTTCTGACCCGGTCATCTAACCTTCACAATCTGGTCCTTGTCAAAGAATTTCAGATCCTCATGTTGGTTCATTTGAACAGCTTCCAACATCGACTGTGTGGATAAAATGTTCACTAATGCACTCCACCCGTTAACTGCTCACATTGTTACACGTCAGTGTAATATATATATATATATATATATATATATATATATATATATATATGTGTTTATCTGAAGATGTCCTTTTATATAGTTTCTCTTCATTTTTAGAATACCAGTATGCTTAAATAATAATAAATAATAATAATAATACATTTTATTTATAACACACTTTTCATTTGGATCAAATCTCAAAGGGCTCCAAGGTAAAAGCAGATAAAAGCATCAATAACAAGAAAGATATAATAATAATTGTATAAAAATAATAGCAAAAAAGCAGCAAGGATAATTAAAAATCATAGGTTCTTCTGAAAAGTAAAGTTTGACGTCCTTCTTTAAAAGTAAATGAACTGTTAATAATCATATTTACACCTTTATTCCGAGCCAGATTCTTTGAGTTCATATCGTTTCTGTGATACACATAAAAGCTCTCATCCCAATTCTGGTTAAATCTGTGAAATAAGGAAATATTTGCAGACTTTCTTGTTGTTCCAGTGACTCAAGACCTTTAACTGATTCCGCAGCTAAGTTACGACAGGTTTGTATTTAGATTTGGTTCCTGTTCCACCTGAGTTTGATTCTTGATATCTGGGGTAATGGGCCGTGCCATGCTTGTTGATTGTTTCTGATAAATAAAGAGGGTAAAACAGAACCTCTTCTCTGTGGTCGGGTTCGGCTCTGAGGCTGGACTCAGGCCTTCCTCCGGGGCTAACATGCTAGCTGGCTGATTCTGCTTCTCAGCTGTCACTTTCATTAAATCTGCTTAATAAACCAACATATGGTACCGTCTTCAAAACCCGCTCAACCGCACGTGATGTTTAATTCTACGTTGATGGTTACATAAATGTGTCTCTTGGAAAGAAGAGCGGGTTTCTGCGCACATTACTAGCCGGCTAGCAGCTAGCCTACCTGCTCCGTGCTCTCGTTCTCGCTGCTGTAACAACAACCCATGACGGCGTCGGAAACACGGCCAGCTCCCTGTTCGCTGCTTTAACTCCTCCAACCAGCATACAGCGTGTCTTCTGAGGGGTTTAACTTCAGCTTCTTCTGGAGAGGAGGAAACTCCTGTCAACATCGGGTCCACAGACCAGATATCACATGACCACAGAGCTCGAGCCACAACACTAAGAGCACTTCCGGTATGTGTGACGCTGCCCAGACCCGCGTCACGGGACTCAGGGAATTCGCCAAATAACAACAATACTTTTCATCACAACAATCACTTCTTTGGGTTAAACTCACATTGTCCTTTAATAAAATATAAAATATAATATATTATTCACAATATTATGAAATTAACTAACATCCGTCCTGATCATAAAAATCAAATATTCATTTCATTTCATGATTTTAACTCTTTACAAACCACTTTGTTAACAAGATATCCCTGGGTTTTTTTGTCATAACATTTTTTTAAATAGTTTATACAACAGAACGACAATCTCCGAGATTTGTGACGCTACCTGGACCCTCGTCACGTGACCGAGAATATTAACCACATAAATATAAAATAAATATATACGTCATCATATATACCCACACTTTGAAGACGTAAATCATCCCCGTCCTGAAATTACTATTAAATATCATCATTTAATAATATTTTACTACTTAACTGACTTTTGACACTTAACTTAAATCTTTTAAATTTTTCTTAGATTATGTCATTTTCATATTTTTAACATTATATTTCTACATTTACATTTTTTACGTGTGGCTTTATAAGCGTGTTTTCTTTATTTAAAGTGAGTATAAAACGGAAAAGAATCAACAAAAAGGTAAAAATGTATAAAATGAATAATAATAGTACATAATAATAATGATAAAATGACGGGTGGGAACAGAAGTGATTTTAATACTGCACACAGAATGAACATGAATATTCCACATACTTTAATAGGTTCATGAACGGGATCGGTTCTGTGACTGTTTGGAGGGATTACAAGGAGTGTAGTCATCTGGATTTAGTAATAATAAAGCATAAAGTATATAGTTGTTCTTTAATCTCGATAACCTTTTAATGTTCTTTCAAAGAACATGAAGTAAATAATTATCACTGCATTCAAAGAAGACGTGTTTTGTCTCGCTTTTTCGACAAACAAATCAGATTTGAACGGGTTCAGTCACGATCAGCGTCTTCAAAGGAGGTGACACAGACAGCAGGACAAGAAACAGGATGCAACACGTTTGTATGGGGGAAAAGATGAGAGGGTCCGTGATCGCCTCCAGCCGAGTCAGCTGACTCAGAGAGCAGCTCTGGTTCCAGCAACTCCTTTCACAACACAGACGGCAAATGTTTTCCAGCTCTGCAGGCACAACGTCAACCACATCCTCCTCTCACAACCCTGAGAAGAAGCAGTTTCTGACCTAAGAATATCACTTTTCTCCTTTTTTCCCAGGACAGCTCTATGAATGATTGAATTTAACTTCATTACTTTTAATCTATGCAATTTGAAATTTATATCTTACAAAAAACAAAGATGCATAAAAGGCCCGTGTTTGAGCTACCGAGCTAGTTTTGGTGAATTCACAACTGGTTGAATTATATCTGACTAGAAAAAGCGCCCAGAGAGCCCAAACCTCTGCCAAGGCCCAACAGAACCGTTTAGGAAAACTTTCTGTCGATTCCTCCATTAATGTCTGAGTTATTGTCAGCTTTTAAATCTACAGACAACTCCTACAAACTCTCTGAGTATCTCTCAAATAATCTGTAGACACTCTTATCCTGCGCCTTCCACTTCGGCGTCTCTGTTCAGCCCACTGAGCACCCAGTTCCACCCCCAAAGGCACATCAAAGGAATCAAAGGATCAAAGGCAGCAATAGCCACATTTTGACGTCACTACTCCAAAGGGCTTATTATGTTATTTTATTTTTATTTTCTATTGAATTTTGTGGTAAAACATCAAAAATACAAAAGAAAAAAGAAAATATGATGGTATGTTGTTTATGGTGGACAGAACGGTACATTACAATAAATTCAGACTTTTTATTTCACCTTGACCCCAGGAAGAGTTTGTAGTTACTGATGGGGATTAGAATAAATAAATAAACATTATTTTACAAACACATTCCATACTTTTTAGCATTTGGTTACTGTAGAAATAACGGTAAGCTCTTGCTAAATGATTAAATTTAAATTTGCAGGTAAATTTAATGTTCCTACATGAGAAATCTGTCATTTAGATAAATAAAAATCCAACTTTGACGGTAATGACTTGTTTGTGACATTATTGCACTTTTCTGTTAATTTCACCAAAAGTTTGTATTTTTACTGCAAAATTTTGTTTTTTACCCACAAATGTTGACGGTAATAATAAAGTAATTTACTGTCTTTGTGATTAAGATGATTTACAGTGGTTAATTAGTAAAAGTAATAGTAATTCAACTGTAAAAGTTGATTTTACACGGAATGAACACAAAGTGAAGGAGAAGACCTTCCCACTACACTGGAAAACAACTTTAGTTGAATTGACTTGATTTTATGACGTCAACTAGTCTCAAACAGTCATTTCATATGAATCCTGACGTCATTTTTACGTTGATTACGTTCATTCATGTGGTGGAATATAAATCTGTATTGAGATTCAGAAGTTCTTTTCTGGGGACAAGGAGGTAGAAAAAGAGTTAATTCAACAAACCCTTTTTTTCCAGTGTACGTCGGTGGCGGCAGACATCAGCCTGAGGGGTGGGAGGGCGACCCAGGCGCCCGTCCTCTCATTAACCCCCAGGTTCCTCCACGCCTCTCTGTTTACACCTACGGATCGGTAAGTCCCGGCGGAAGAAGCACCGGAGCCCCGAGGAGCGTCTCTGCGCTCTCTGGAGCAAAAGCCACCATGTTTGTCTTTTCGCTCTTCTTTGTTTTGTTGATCACGAGTCCCGGTGCCGCCGACTCCGAGGCTCCGGTCCAGCTCGTCTTCAGTTCTTCGGTCCGCTCGGTGTGTAAACCGATCCCGAGCACCCTGTCTCTGTGCCACGGCATCGGTTACCGAGAGATGCGCGTCCCCAACCTGCTGGGTCATGACACCCTGAGGGAGACCCAGCAGCAGTCGGCGGCCTGGCTGCCCCTCATCTCCAAGCTCTGCCACCGGGACACCAAGAAGTTCCTGTGCTCGCTGTTCGCTCCGGTGTGTCTACCGGAGCTCAGCGGGCCGATCAGCCCCTGCAGGGGCCTCTGTGAGGCCGTGAGGGACGGCTGCGTCCCCGTCATGAGCGCGTTCGGCTTCCCCTGGCCGGAGATGTTCAACTGCACCCGGTTCCCACGCGGGAACGAACTCTGTATCCCGGCAACCGGGGCCGACGAGGAGCGGACGGCGGAGGCCGTCGGGACGGAGGAGGCGCAGAAAGGTCGGTGAACGTTAAATAACTGAATACATGTTTAATTGAAGTTCTGTAAATTTAATATTAGTTTATCTGAAGGTAAAGTATGAAGTCAGAATGATTACGTTTAAATCAGAACTTTTAAAATGTAGGCGCCATCTAGTGGTGACGCTCTAAACTACGACCTAGAGGTTTATACGATCTACCGCGAATCTACGGCGGCCTTCGAGAGTCAAAACACGTCATCACGTATCCTGCACTGTAAAGAAAGAGACCTTTGTGTTCATTCATTTGTATATTAAAGAAATATATACAAATATATATATATATCAGCGTGTTTTTAGTAGTCTTATTTCGAAATTACAACACACTTCCGGGACTCTTTTCCTCGGTTCGTTCAACAATAAAACTACATCCGGTGCAGAAGTAAGTGAAGATGTAAGTTTGTTATTGCTGTGATAGCGTTCACGTGGACAAATTGTTGAATTATTCCCGTGTGTTTAGTTATTTTTCTTTGTTTGTTGCATCTTTGTGACGTTAATGAGGTTTAAGGAGCCTTTTTGTTTTGTAGCCAAAGTTAAGCTAACTGTCTATCCTTCTTGTTTTTTTCAGAAACCGGGTATTATGTGTTTATATGCTGCTCTGTGTTCACCTACTAATCTTTAAGTAAAGAGCTTAAACCTCATTTATGACTGTGTGTTCGCCAAACGGAGTCCTTTAGTGGTCAATATTTTACTTTTATTTATTATTATTATTGTATATTATTCCTTTATTCTTATGTACATGTGTGTTTTATTTAGTTGGTCATTTTTCTTATTTGTTCATATCTGTCCTGTTTATGTATATATATAAATATATATATATATGGTGTGTGTGTGTATATATAGCCCCCCCCTCCCAAAGAAAATCTCTTTTTCCTGTTGCAGATACTTAGATAATTATTTTCTCCCCCCCCCTTCAGGGAGAGTTATCTGTGACGGCTGCAGTCTGACCGCTGAAGGAGAGGCCGACATCCAGGAGAACTTCTGCCACAGCTCATATGGTGAGGTCATTAGATAAGGGGACAACAGAAGGGCGTCTTTATTGATATGAAATGTCAGATAAGATAAGAAGAGCAGAGGTTTTCTCATCACACAGAGGGTTTGTTTGACCACGCGTGTGAAATGGCGCCGGTTAACGAAGGCTCTCCCTCTCTGCGTCTGCAGCCTTTAAGATGCGTCTGGGCGCCGTGTCGACGGTGGGAGGAGACCGTCAGCTGGTGCCTACATCCCGCAGCCGTATCCTGAGGTGGGCAGGAGGCGGGGCCGAGAGAGCGGAAGGGGTCGGCGGCGCGATGGCCCACAGTGCTTTGTGGCTGCAGGACGGCAGCAGCTGCACTTGTCCCGGCTTGGACTCTGTGGAGACACTTGAAGACAGGAGGCCCGTGGATGGACAGAAGGACAGAAGACTGACAAAGGATGGGAACGGGGCCCAGAGCGGATGGTACCTGGCCCTGGCTCAGGCCGAGGACGGGAGGCTGGTGCTGACTCGTCTGGTGAGGTGGACCAGAGGAGACAAAGACCTGAAGAAGTTCATCAGAACTCTCCTCAAACAAACCTGTCCAGAGGTTTGAGACGGGGGGCTTCAGACACGTGGTCCTGCTGAGAAACACAGAAGTTCCGACGAACAGAGTCCCCGGCTGGAGAACGGGTCGTTAGAAAGGTTGTGAGTAAACCAGATTTAATTAGAGATAAGTCTGACCTACATTCTCGCCTCCTCCTGATCGAAGAGGTGCTAACGCCTCCAACGCCATTCCGGTAGATCCGGTGTCGGTCCGCCGGGTTTTCTTTATCTGTTTCACATCATTTTATCCCAGACATAAAAATGGAGGAGGATTTATAGTCATTTACTTTCAACACAAATACATTTTTAACTATAATAAGGATTTGTGAGGGGGGGGGGGGTCTTCTTTCATCTCTCACATAATCTTCACTTTTCCTTCATCAAACTTTGCACATATATCAATTTAATAACTAGCTGTGATTTTATGGATTTTTATACAAATTTTTATTTGTATTTTTGGTCTTTGGATTTGTGTCAGGATGAAGAAACGCAGCGTTTGTTTTTCCTGGGATCATAAAAATCTTTTCTCATTATAACACGTCTGATGATAAACAAGTTTTTATCCGACTTGTATTTTACTGTTTACTACTTTACTAAAGAATTGTGAAGATAGAAAATAAATGTGATGTGATGAATAAATTCTTCAGATTTGGGGTTCGGTTTCTGTTTCTGTGTTCTGATCCATTTGGTCCGATCGGACCTGATTCTGCCGGAGGTTTGCACACATTCATATTTAGTTATATTTATGATAGTTTACTTAAGTAACCTTTGTGTGTGTGTTTGTGTATTTAGATCTATTATATGTATTGTGTGTTAAATAATCTATAAATATTTTATATTTGTACATATTTATTATTATTAAACATGATATATTTTAGATTCTTCTTATTTATTTTTTATTTAATCCTTTAAATGAAGGATTGTGAATTTATTCTTCATTTCTCTGAAGGTAAAGTATGAAGTCGGAATGCTGACGTTTAAATCAGAACTTTTAAAATGTAGGCGCCATCTAGTGGTGACGTTCTAAACTACAACCTCCGTCACACCTGAGCTTAAAACCCATGTCCGCGGATCTACGGCGGCCTTCAAGAATCAAAACACGTCATCACGGATCCTGCACTGTAAAGAAACAGATTTTTGTATTCATTTATATATTTAAATATTATATAAATATCTCACATCTGTATTTCTATCTATTACATATACTTCGTCTTCAGTATTGTATAAATATCTTACAATGTTTTCTATTTATTTTATAATTTTGTATCCGGTAAATATTTTTATATATTCTAGTTATTGTTGATTTTATATCTTTTCATTATGAATTTATTTCTTTTAAATGAAATGAAATACATTTAAAATATTTGAATATTTTACAATAGCCTATAAATATATGATTTTTCAGTTTTTCATTATTATTATTAATGATATATTTAAATTTATTAATATCTCATTATATTTGTATTTATTATATTTTAATACTATATGTATTAATTTACACATTTAAATATTCCATGAATATCTCATAATATAAGTGTTTCGATCTATTT
>VRLP01007183.1:0-23422 GCA_009660295.1 Lophius piscatorius | reverse complement strand
ATTTTGACTCAGTGCCTGAAAATGAAACGTGCACATATAGACTGTGTACACAGACATAATTTACTCATTTCTATTATTATGTGTTCACAGTTTTGGAGGCTCGAGCCCTGCTGGATGACAGCCAGGGGTTATTTGACTCTTATGTCAAGGTATATACCACTGTATGGAATGATACAAAAAGGCCATGAGGGAACAGTGAAATGATAATGGTTATAATGATGATCTGGACTTTTGTTTCGTTATCGTCAGGTTGGTCTTTTCCCAGACAGTGATCCTAGAAACAGACAGAAGACTCACCTGGTTCCTCACTGCAGGAACCCCATATTTCTGCAAACCTTCTCTTTGTAATTATTCACTCATTTTCCTCCATCATACACAATTTTCACTTGATACTTTGACGAATGTGTACGAATATGTAAACAAAGCATGATTGCTTTTGCATCATTTATTTTATTTTTTTTATCCTTTACTTAAAAAAGTTCTCTTATTGAGATCTTGATTTTCTCTTGAAGTGGAAGACCTTGGTCCAAAAACTAATGATTTATAGTTTAAAACTCAACAAACAAATAAACACTTACAATATCAGAATGAATAAAAATTACAATAATGTTTGCAAATTAAGTTTAAATAATATTATTGAATATTTAAATATTCAAATTAAATTGTATTCTGTTTTTCTGTAGCATATACAGGGTTTGAACTAAGTTCAGCTAATGTGGTACAAAAAGGAAGTACAGCTGATGTTAATATGATCTGTAACCTGACATTATGGGTAATTCATTTAATTTCAACTGGAGAGCAAAGGTGAGTAGTGAGTCAGGAATGTATCATCTGAGATTAAGCTCAACGTTCTGTGATACAGTGAGTCAAGAGGCTTATATAAGGAAAGGAACATGCATTGTTTTAACCATTTTAATGTTAGCAGCATGAAAAAGGCTATGGAAAAATTATTTTCTTTGCAATTGTTATTTCTTTGGGGCTAAAATGAATCAAAAACAATTCTTTTAACAGACCCCACAGTTTTTAAAGACAGGCCTCTACCAAACGGTTGAGATGTTACTTCATGGTTAACGTATGAAGACATCTACAAATACCATAAAAGTTGGAAAAGTCCAATTGAAATCCAAGTTTTTGAAGAAACAGCGTTTACAGTATATTTGGCATTATATTGACCACCCGGTCGCAATTTCTGGTGGTATTTAAAAAAATTGCTTTTATTATTCAAAAATAGTAGAACATCGCTGAAATCAGGAAACGGTTGGAACAAACCGGCGTCTCCATCTTGACACAACTAATTAGTGTGTTGCAACAGCGTTAGATTCTACTTTATTTTATCATGGGACTCAGCAAAGCATTCCTGATTTGCATTCCAACACAGGAAAACATTGAATGTTGGACATTTCCATCTCGATACCCCAGGCGGAGTCCTTTGGACAGAGGTTGTACCGCCCTCTGTCCAAAGGACTGCGCTAGTCAGAGTGAATGGGCAAATGAATAGCACACAACCGGTTGTGGTTGTGAGGGTCTTTGGGAACAGCATCTCTTGTGAGATAAGGAAGAGCAGGACGATGGTCGTCCAACTATGGGTGCTTGCTTGTTGACTTTCTTCAACTGGCGACTGCCAGGTGGAACCTCTTGGGGAGACTTCGGTTTTATCATTCAGAGGGTCACGGTCTCTTTGTTGGACCATCCAGGATTTTAAAATGCAGAGGTCAATGTTCGAATCAAATAGGGGAAAGTACCATCGCCTTGATTTTGTTGGGGTCAACTTGTCAGAAAAATCAGTGCTCCCATTTGCTGACTATAGGCAGGACTGGTTGATGGGCAGGGGAAGGCGGTCTTATCATTGGTGTCTTTATTCCACCATTTGACAGTTGAAAGGGGGATGATACCACAGGTATTGCTCAGAAGGATGACAAATTTGTTGTCAAACCATTTCGGCAGTGGTGTAGAAGGTGTATTTGTAGAGGCAACCTCATCCTCATCCATGGACTCAAAAGGATTGTCCCCAAACACTTGTTCATTAGTAGGCCTATGATCATGATCATCTATTTGGTCATCATCATCAGTCAGATCACACTCAGTCTTGAGGATTTTCTTTTCTAATGGTCTGCAAATTGTATGGCCTTGCACCGTGAAATGATTTATTGTCCATATATTGTTTGTTATTCAAAAAAAATATCAAACTTTCAAACCATACAATGATAATAGGTATCTATCTATCTAGGTATGTTAGTTTAGCAATATATATTTGTTAGTAGCCATTGGAATCATTAATATTACAAGTACTAGTGGTGCTTCCAGGTACTTATACTTATATACTATATACTTTTTTTTACCATATTTATGTGGAAGACACAAAAAAACCCACCTAATTATAGTGTCTTTCAATTATTGTTAATGAAATAACATTAAAATATAGAGTATGTTTACAACATTGAAGATTCATATTTTTTTATTTAATAAATTGTCAATTTATTAGACAATCTACACTATAAAATGACAAAGTGCTTGGTAAAAAAAAATCTTATTTCTGAAATTATTTTAGTATACATACGATAAAATCACATTAATTGTTTTATACAGGCAGCGAAGGCTTCTCAGAAGTTTCTATTTCGAATTTTATTAGATTAGTTTATTGTTCCTACCTTTATTATAAATTGGCATCTCATCCTTTTGGTAACGCTTATTTTCAGAAAAGTATTTGGCATTTATTAGAAATTTTTTGGTTGTATCAGGTATATTATTCTATTTATTACGTCCTAATATGCCATAATATGCTAAAAAAAATACTAATCTTTTAAATTTTCATCAAATAGAGTCCATATGTCTGGAGTGAAATTTCTCTTGCTAACTTCCTGTGAAAAGGCTAACTTAGAGACCATCCTGCTCACAAACACAGATAGAACCGGTAGTGAACTCCTTTTTTAGAAATTTTTTTTTTGCTTGTATGTGTCAGTATTTCCCAAAGGATTTAGAATCTCAGTCGTGCTTGGTGGGTCCGGGGGAAGACAGTGTTTTACATTTTAAAGTCAAATGCATCAGTGTATCGCGCTTTGAAAGCAACATTAAGAGACTAAAGCTTTGATTAATTTTAATTTTAGAAGATAAAAAAAGAAAATTCAGGATTCCACCCTGATTTCCAGTGTTTGGCTGCTCCTCTATGGCATAAAAACATTAATATTTCCCAGATAGACCTAGGAACTACGGAACTTTTCTGACATACTGTCCCCTTCCCTGCTGTTTAAACTCACCTATACTGTCCCAACTTTTATATTTGTGTCTGGATGGTCGCGACTGGCGGAAAAAAAAACGGTCACAAAATTAAAAAGTTGGTCGCATTTATGTCCATTTTAGTTGCCATCAGGAGCCTTCTGAAGTTGATCTACATCTAGCAATTGAATCTGATGACTTGTGTTTTGTGTATTGAATCTGATGACTTAGATTGGAATGCTGATATCGCTATATCATCTCATGATGCTGTTTGTTCCCTCAATTTAACTACAGTCATGAATTTGCGGCTGCTATGCTTGTTTAACTCTAGCACATGTGTGGGCCGACTGCATGACGCGGGACGCATCTTCATGAGGAATGACGCAGCGACTGCGTGGATGTGTTTTCGATTGTTTTTGTACTGGATAAATTGAGCTTCCATATTGATAAAAAACAAAAATTAAGATATTTTTGTAGACGATACATATCGCGCACCCATACGGACTACCTAACAACTTGAAGATGTTTCAAGATCCAATGTACATGTGTAACCGGTGCAGTTATAGAATTACACAAAATGTGTTAATTTCAGCTCTATTTTTATTTAACCTTACTGTTAGTCAGAGGTTATTACCTCCTTGTTTTACTTTGAGTTATTATCACCTGACATCCTTTTATTTTTTTTGCTTATATGTGTATTTTCTCATGGAAAGTCTTAAGTTATAAATTATAAAAGTTAATCAATTTAGTGAAGATCTGGATGTATCGTATGCTTTTGAACTGAAGCACCTGACTTTATATGTTGCCAGGTATTTTTAAAATAATTAATTTAGGTTGTTTTGTCATGTTAACTTCTTTGATTCCCTCGAGGGAGAGCGAGGACCTGGACGGGTCATATGTAAAGTTTATTCATCAGAATTCAATGACTAATTGGGTTAAATACTCAAATACTAAATTTTTAAAAAAATGTGCTGCACAGTGTTGATCATTGTCCAACGTTGCAATGCTACTGATATACATGGTACACATAATGCACCTGTGGCTGCACATTTTAGGAACATTTTAGTTGATAAATTAATAAGGTGATGATGATTAAGTCACAAATGAATCAGCACTCAGGTGATGGAGGGGAAGAGCTAAATGATTGTCAACCTTAGAGTTGTTCACACTTATGTTAGTCGTAGTTACCTGTTGAACGTTTCATGCCAGGAATGGTAATTAACACACATTTGATCAGTTTGTTGAAAACAGATTCTGGATGAGCGTTTACAAAAGATGGATGGATGGATTTAAGGAGAGACACTATTTCTTAATACGTTTGTGTTTACAAGAACTATAATAAATTGCTTCCAGTATTTGCAGGTATGAAAAAGTAGAGGTCTATATATCTGATTTGAAAGTTTGAGACATTTATTCTTGTTTTGCCTGAAATTACGCAAGCCAATCAGGTGATTAGTAGTTTCAGCATTCTTCTAAGCTGTCTGAACAAGAGAGAACCTATGATTAGAAAGAGGTCTTACTCAAATGTTTTTATGGGCACAGGTTAATTAAGCATATGGTTACGTTTCAGAGTCATAAAAATGTAATAATTTATTCAAGTCAGAGCAACAGAAATCATCTAAATGAAATAATTTCTAATTCCTTGTCCTTAATGCAAGGATTAGTGATTGCCCAGAGGTTTTGATCATTTCTAACATATGAAATGTATACATTTGACATCGTCTGGCTCCAATGGTGGACTCATAAGGAGTGGAGTAAGTCACACATATGCCACATTAATTATTTCATTTGATTTGTTTTCAGTTTTGTCAATGAGGGGGACCTTCATAAGAGACTACTCTTCACAATGTGGAACTCCAACTCCACAACAAGGTATCCACTGAAAATGATGTTTTCAAGTTGTACCACATGAGCACATTTATTAATAGTGTATGTGTTTCCCTGTATGACTGAGTCCGACAGAGTGAATGTATTACTCTTACCACTCTGCCTCACCAGGCTAAAACTGAAACAGGGTCATGGCTAGAGTTGAAGAACATATGGTCGGATGAGTCACACAACTCTTGTGCTATGCTTTACTGAGAGTACAGAGTGTAAGCATTCCAATGTAGCAGGAATATCAAGGAACCCTTCTTATAGTTATTAGGTTATCATTAGTTAGTAACTTTTCACAAACATATATTGATTCACATTGTCTTCATTCTATGACACTTTTCAGTTGGAAAATAATGCAGTGTGTATTTTAAAAGATGTACGGTGTTGTGAAAAAGTACTGGGCGCCCTTCTGTTTTTTTTTTTTTTTTTTTACATTTTTGTGTGTATCTCTTATCAAACTGCATTGGATCTTCAACCGGAATTTATTATAAAAAAGGCAACTTGAGTAAACAAAATTCAAGTTTTAAGTGATAATTTTATTAGCAAGGCAAAACACCAACATTATCCGCATGAAATAAAAGACAGCTCTCTAACATCACTTTGGTGGAATGTTGGCCCCCTTTTTTTTGCAGAGCTGATTTAGTGCAACCACACCGCAAGATTTTTTTAAGCATAAACTGGTCATTTCAGGTCCCACCACAGTATTTTAATGGGGTTCTGGTCAGGACATAGAGGAGGCAACTCCAAAACCTTCAAGCCATTCAGAGATCAAGATCGTTGTCTTGCTGCATTAAGCAGTTACGCTTTGGCTTCAGCTCTTGGATGGATGTCCTGACAATTCTCCTTCAGAATTTTCTGTTAGAAACCAGAATTCCTGTTTCCTCCAATATGGCAAGTCATCCTAACCCAGAAGCATCAAGAACCACAACATTACACTGAAACCTCCATGATTGATTGTAGGTATAATGTTCATGCTGTGCTTTATTTACACCAGTCATAAGAGGACTCCGGTTTTCTAACAGCTCAACTTTGGACACAATATTCTCTTAGAAGCTCTCAGGGGTTATCAAGTTGTGCCATGGCAATATCCGATCCTTAATGTGTTTCTGGGTTAGATGTGGCTTTTTCCTCACAACTCTCTCATGGAGACCATTTTGTCGAGCCATGGACACTGACCTTCATTGAGACGAGAGAGTCCAGCCTTTGTGTGTTTTCTTTGGAGCTGTTGTGAATTCCTAAATGAGCCTTTGCCATACTCCTGGAGATAATGCCCATCACCTTCTCCCTAATTTTTTGGGGGAATTTCTTTTGATTTTGGCATAGTGTGCTACAGGTTAGACCCACGTGCCAACTTCATTCTTCTGATAATGGTCATTTAAGTTAAGATGAGACTGAATCGGGTTGGTAGTTACCAGTTCACCGTGTGTTTAGTGCAGCTGCAACGAGTTTTTAATGCAGTTTGGTAGTTTTTTGGATTTAGTCTCAAAGGGGAGAAATCATTTTTTCTCAGGCCCGATTGATAGAAGCTTTTTGGTTCAGTAAGTGAAATAGTTTAGAGCTTGCATTTTCTCTTTACTTAGGTTGCTTATGCTTATGTTTAATTCTGTTTCAAGAGAGAAAAAGGTTTGGCATATACTTAATAGTAGTTAATAAAGTTTTAGTATGAAAAACAAACAGTTTCAACAAATAGAAGAAATTGGATGTGCTGTATAGGGTTAGGTTTACATGAATGACTGAGTTAATATCATGGAATAATTACAAAGATAAAAACTGTTTCCTGGACACAGATTAAGTGCGATTTAATCATCTTCTGTGAAGCAATTTAGTCTTATTCACACCAAATATTCCCTGATCAGTAGGAACAAATTTTTCCAATATTCAATACACATTTGATAAAGCAATTTTGTTCTATGTTTGCTAGAATGCAATATATTTTATCTTGTATATGTTTGCCTAAACCATAGTATGATCTCTTTATCATGTGGATATGATTATGAAAATAGCCTACAATAAAAGACATGATGAAAAGGCACCCACATGTTCCCATTTTCTCACTCTCGTTTGATTTAGGCAGACTTCAAACACTGCAGAAATGTTTCACATATAACTATGGATTATTATGGTCAATCATGAACCAGAACATTTGATCAGCACTAGCTGTCTGTTCTCTCATATGTACAGTACAGATTTTTCTTCATTCATAGAAATAACCAATAACCAATGTTGCACCGTGGCGCTGTGCTGAATAGACAGATGTATATTCTTCTCTTACTTTTAAAATAATCTACAACATCCCTCTGTTGCGCAACTTTGAGGACCTCTATCATATTTCATGTCGATGCATTTGTCAGTTATGAGATGGAGCTACAAGGTGTCTTACCAGGCTCCTATTCAATTTCAGTTGCTCTTCCTCTTATCCCAAATTAGTGGACTCTACCAAAAAATAGCGTTGCCTTAGACCAATTCAGTTTCACTTTATGTTTAAACTGAACGGGTTAAGGTTTGGTAACATAAAGCCTTAATTGAATGCAGTCGGAATATTTAAGTTTACAATGGTAGTCTACACTCTTGTTGGTAATGATAGTCCGTATAATCCGTCAGATAATTATGCTTCCTTTTTTAATTTTTAAAGCAGGGATAGTTTCACACTTAAACATGATAAACAAAATAAAGCTGATATTTTTAACCAAGTGGAGCCAAGACAAATTTCAGGTGATGGTTTATGTTGACAAGTCAGTTTTCCCTCTCAAATAACCTCAGTAGTTGCATTTAGTCCTGTCCAACTGGGATGATATCAAGAACTGTTTAAGTTATGTATATATAATTAAATGTCCCCAACCTCTATGCTACCTCCACACACAGGCTCCCATAACGCTGATGATATAGCTGTCCAATAACAGCCAGGATTAGGTATTTATTAGTTATTTATGAAAAGATATATCCCAAGCATGATTTATGTACTGCTAAAGCTTATTATTCTTCTAATTTGTTAATCTTGATTTCTAACTTTATCCAACAACACATATTTAAAACACAGCATCGTAGTTTTTCGTAAGGAATAATTCCCTGCGGTGCTGTGGGACACAATCATGTTGAAAAACGATGAAAAACACAAATGGAGTGAGACAACATCAAACTGATTAGTTGGCATTCATAATTACCACTGCTGGATTTGAGAAATAAAGCAGATACCAAACACATTTCAGATATCAGAGCTGAGTTAGATGCTGTGGTTATTTAGGGTATTAATGGACTTTATCTTTTGTTCTTTCAACAGGGTGTGTGCTTTGTTTGGTTGCATGAGCTTCGGCGTGTGCTCCCTTATGGACCCAGAAAAGGTAAGTTTATATTCAGAGATTGTCGCTACAAAAATTGTCCTCAGATATCTTCTCAACTTTCAATGTGTGTGTGTGTCTATCTATTCGACCATGACTCTAGGATTTTAGTTCAGTGTGAATGAATTCCAATGACCTCAATAACTGACAGGAAACACTTCGGGGTGACCAGTGTTGCAGCGCAGCCACGTTGCCTGCAGATACTGGAGGACAGAAATGTCTGACTCACCCCCTGCTGAAATGTTAGAGGTCACATTCAAAACACAAGCGCATTCCTTTTTTTAGTCTCTGAATCTCATATTGCCTTTACCGATGGAAGGTTGTATTTTTTAAAATTACAATTGAAGTTTATAAATGCAGCATGATGGTCATCCAGATAACGGTATACATTAACATTTATGTGAGAAGACATTATATACTGTGAATCTTAACCAAAGTACATATTTTCAGAAAGGTTCAACACCCTATAGCGAAAAAAATTAGAATGTTCTTCATCTTGACAGAGTGTTATGTTGAGAGACTTTTTCTTCCGTTCGTGCTGCAAAGACCTTCTTTGTGGTTTTGTGTTAAAAGACCGCAAGGCTTCAGCCCATTCCTTTTTTCAGTACATATTTGAAATGTCAATAACACAGCACGTCCTGGTCTTGCCGCACATACACTTCCTATCTGTTCCTGTTGACTCTGTTCTTGAAAAGCCAGTGTGAACATTGAAAACTACACAATACTATATTAATAATAATTAAAATAAATGAGGGGTCCACAGCCATGATCATAGCTCTGAATGTAAAGCAGTGTGTTTGGTGTTTGGTGTTTGTGTTTGGGGGGGGGTTGTCATTAGAGACCACTTTAGTAGGTACTAGCAAGACCCGTTGTTTTGGAGATGCTCTGACCCAGTCGTCTGGCCATTACATTTTGGTCCCTTTCAAAGTCCCTTCGATCCTTATGCAAGCAAATTTTTCCTACTTCCAAAACACTAACTTCAATGACAGAATGTTCACTTGCTTCCCAATATATTCCACTCACTGACAAGTGCGATTGCAAAAAGATTATCATTGCTATTCTGACTTCACTTCTGGTTATAATGTTATGGTTGATTGGCGTATAATTGGCTGAAATACTGTGGAACCACACACAATCAGAATTAAGGCTAATAGGAATGTCACTGTTTCTGCCAGTATTTGATAAGAACAATTTTTGAACGGATGATAGTGCTAGATTAGAAGTTAATGTATAACAGTTATTAAATAGTTATTATCCTAAGGTAGACAAAAATGTTTGGACAAAAAATTCCTGTTGTTGAGACAATTTTCATGAAGACACCAAGGTTTGACAACATCAGTTGGGTTATCATCTTTGCAATATGAATATTTGTAATAATGTACATGTTATCAACCTTTTTTTTTTGAGAAACTTTAGTTGGGACCAAACACTCATAGAAATACACAGAAAACGGTTTTTCTGGGTCGAATCAATTCAAATTCACCCACTTGTTGTCTACTTTGGTAGGCACGTCAGAATCCACTTCATAATGTCATGATATTGAAGAACACCAGGCATAATCTTGCTCCTAAACGGTTCCAGGTGAATGTGGTAAACATGAAGCCCCAGAATTCAGTGCTTTATCTGAGATACAATAGTATTTACCTCCACAACTTCCCTTTCAATATTTAATTATTCCTCTGCAATTCATCCAACGGTCTTTCCTTTTTTCTTTGGGGATGTGCATATTTTCTTGAAAAATGTGCTGCAAAGTCACATTTAAAGAAATACAATCCGGGTTATGGTCTTGGGGGCAGCAGGCTAAGAAGGCCCCTCCGGACATCCCTTTCCTCCGCAACAATCCCCAGCTCATCCTGGGGATTCCGAGGTGATCCTAGGTCAAATGAGATATTTATTTCTGCAAGTTTTGGAAAACCTCAAAAGGGAGGCCTCCTGGATATATCCTGATCAGATGCTTGAATCAACTCACCTGTCTGCTTTTGATGGAAAAAGCAGCAGCGCCACTCTAAGCTCCCTCCGGATGTCTGCGCTTTTAACCTCATCTCTAAGGCTGAGCCCAGCCACCCTACAAAGGATGCTCATTTCAGCCACTTGCATCCTTGACCTCATTCTTTCGAACACTTCCCAGAGCTCTTCACCATAGTAAATTCAAAGCTTTGATCTTTATGACCCAGCTCTCTCTTCATATACACTTGAGACCAAGATACCAAGATACCAAGATACTTGGTTACAGCATATTAGATAACCAGCTTGCCAGCTTGACGCAACAATTCACCACTTATCTGGAAAGGACAGTCAACCTTTGACCAGTATTTACTTTAAATTTGGGTACTTAGACCAGCGCTTTGAAGACATCAGAGCTTAATTTTCAATTTGACACAAAAAAAAGGTCCCTGCATGCTTCGTTCCAATTATTGTCGTTTCTGCGGCTGGCTGAGGAGTCGACACAAAAACTATAATTTTTGTTAAAAAATTAAACGTGGAAAGCTTGAATACAGCTGCTCTCTTAATTTTGCCCTACTATGCAATTTGTTTATAGTTTTAATGGACCATATCCACATCAGGGAGGAAAACCAACAACCGTAAGAAATTATATTTCAGGCTTTTGGCTTCCTCCATTTAACATTTTTCCAATGAATGTTTAATTGACTAGATATGCTAATGACTGACATTGAGCTTTCAGTCCCAGAGTTTTGTCTCCTCACCCTTCAAGCACATACATTTCTTTTTCTGTTTTTGAAAATTTTTGTTCTTCATCCCATTCCTTTCTTTAAGTCTTAAAGCATTTTGAGCTTGGTTGGTATTTCAGTTTGCTGTTTTTGTCGCTTGCCCTGCCACATCTTGTCATTTGTTGGCACCCTTTAACCTCTTTTTTTCCCACTTTATCTTCTGCATCCCTTTTTCATCTGTCCCATCCACCTCCCTCCTGAGTTTTCCTAACCTTGTCCCTTTCTTGTTTGTCACACATGCAGAGGAACATTGAACGATGGCATAAATCCCTCTCTGACTTTCAGTACATATGCCCTCCCCTCCCCCATCTTCGATAGACCTGCCCAGTCTACCCTCCCCCTCGTCCCACAGCCTGCAGAAATCTGTCCACTCAGATAAGATGCTTTTAAAACGGAGATTATTGTCACTGTTCACGGCACCACATTATTTAGTACAAAAGAGAAGGCTGGCAATGTGTGTTTGTGTGTGCGTCTGCTTTAATACACGTGTGACACGGTATAATAATAATGTTAGATTATAACAGTGTCATCATGTCCTTGTTTTAAACCATGCTCATATTGTCAGGACAACAAATCAGACCCCTCTCTGCTACAGCCTGCATGCTTTTATGTAACACACAAGCTTCAGTTGCAAACGCATGACAGACATGTGCACGCATACCATCTGGCTCGCAGTGCAGAGGAGCAGAATGGGGGGCATCATCTGCTGGAATAAGCTAACACATACTGAAAGGAGAGTGTGCTGTATGTTAGTTCATTGTTTGCAGCTCTGCAGGAGCCAGCAAATTGAACGTGTGTAGATTTATACATGTTTGTTTGTGTATCAATTAAGCTCTCATTAGGTTTTATCCTCAAGCTTGAAGTAATGCATACGGGGGCATTTGCTTGACACACAGAAACACACACACACACAGTCACTCTGTGTGTGCGTGTGCTGTAGGAAGTTCAAGGATGGTACTACCTACTTGGAGAAGAGTTGGGGAGGAAGAAGCATCTTAAAGTACCAAAACAACACAAATACAACTCTGCCGGTAAGTGAACTTATCCATTAATCATTATCAATTAATCAGGTAGGAGTCTTGTTTTCATATATATCTGAATGTGTGAACAATCAAAAAAACAGCAACTGAAGGTCAGAAAATTATGCCTTTTTATTATTGTATTGTTATATTTAATTCCTCATGTAAATGATGAAACTCCTCTATCAACAATTCATGTTTATTTTACATCAAGTTAAATAGAGAATTATTTATATATGTAGTGATTACTTCCATCAGAACATTGATTCAGGCATGACAATTTCTTGAACAAAAGTTTCAAAAATAGCGGAACGTTGGCATTAAAACCAGGATAAAAATTCAGTTGGTTGTTAGGGTCAAAATAAAACCACAGCTAAGTCTCATGTTTGCATGCGCCTGGAGTGTGCCAGGCTTCCAGCTCCTCGGTTTCTATCAGTCTTTGGGTTGGGAGGAGGTGGGCTGACTGGAGAAGTGAGGGATTAAGAGAGCAAAAGAGATTGGGCGAATGAATGAGAGAAAGACAGAATGGGGAGGGAGGGAGGGAGCGGTCTGGATGAAACCCTGACGCGTCACAGTTTCCAGATAGAGAAAGAAAGAGAGTCAGAACTCTCCATACTGTTCGCTGCTGTAGTGGATCTCCCTCTCACACACCCTAACACACACAACACACATGTACACACACTCAAACACATGTTTTGGAGATTTATTTCCCTTCATACCTTTGACTGCACCTTTTTCTCTTCAACTTATGGTTGCACTCACTTGTAGTTTGACATTGATGGTAGTGTTGTGAGTGTGCTGGAGTTACGCCACTCTCTGCCAGGCATAAGGGCAGCCTAGACTAGGTGAGTACTATATTTGTGTTACTGTACCTGGCAGTACTCGCTAAACATGCTTATACATTGGGAGTTGCATGTTGTATTGCAAAGCAGCAGATTTGTAATTTGAAGTGATTTGTTTTCTTTTGAGGGCGTTGTGTGAAGGCTTGCTCCTGACTGTTTATCTGCTTCTTCTCTATATTCTGTTTCTTCTTCTCTTACTGGTGGTTTGTTCTCCTATAACGCCTCTCCTATGTCCGATATGTAATTCTGAGTGATTACATGTTGAGGACATATCTTTTTGTCTTCTTTCTTACTCTGAATGTGCGCTACTAATCTACAAATTCCCATCTGATTTTCTCCAGATGAGCAAAATTTGGTTGTTATTGTTGTACTGTTGGAAGGATTAGCTTATCGTCCCCATTCAGTTAATCAATTGAAGTATAATCTGTCTTTTTGTGCAAACACATGCACCAACTTTTCACATCAGTACACAGTGACATGCATATCCACCCACATGCACTTTTCTCTACCCTCCACAACCCTGCCCATTCTCAATACCTTTGCTTTTTACTTTTTGGGTTGGGTGCCATCGGAGGATGTTAGATAACTCATCTTAATTTACGCTGCTTGACTAAACTGGACTAATCTGCCTCATGCAACTTTAAAACTGTTTTTTTATGCGTCTGTGGATGGAAAAGGGATGGGAGTATCACGCTGAAAGCATTGCATGGCTCGCGTGAGGGGAACACAAGAAGGCAAACTCTGAAAAAATGTATTCCAAATAAGTCCAGAAAGTTTTTATCCTTGCCAGTGCTAATAGTGCCCCACTTCTGTCTCATCTGATCCATGTTTTTGTGAGTGAGTGGGGGAGAATACCCATGCTTGCATTTGCTGAATGCCAGCTGGCTGAATGTAGGCCATGAAGGCACTGCTTTTGCATGACATGTACTAATGAGGAAAATAGCAAAAAATTCACAGACCATTCATGACAGTATCCCTGAGTGTGTCTCCACTCTCCTCTCTCCCTGAATGTCTCAGTCCCTTTGTCTTTATTTCTCCTTTGTTTCATATTATAAGTGTGCTTTTGAATAGATTTCACATCTTTCACCAGTATTGCCATTTGTATCCAAACTCCTCATATTTTCAGACACATCTGTTTCTTATTTACTTTGTACCTTGTTTGCCAACAGTCTGTTTCTAATTCAACCCAGCATTGTGGTAGAATGCAAAAAGACTCAAATAACACTTTAAGCATCACTAGATGCCAGCTGATAGAAGTCCGTGGTTTGCAATGTATGTCTTATTGTATCATTAAAGGAAAAGTTTGCAGTTAAGGGAGCCAGTAAGTGTATACTGGGTTTGCATGCTCATCATGCTCCTGTTCTGGCTATAGATAAATTTGCTTTGGATTTCTCTCAGAATTTTTACCTCTGCTTCAACTCACTCTAACAGTGAATCAGCAATGCTGTTGCAACTTTTTTGTTCACAGACTATTGCGTAAATGAAAAAAATACACATTTTTAGATTTATAGATGACTTGGTGTATTCTGAATCATGTTTGATTACGTAATAGTTCTTCGTAGTTATTAACTGTCAGTGGACCCTTTAAAATTCCATGTTGAAATATTTTTACATTCATACACATCCATCCATCTGACAGCCAATGCAATCATACACACAATAAGTGCTTATAAGGATACAAGGGATACATGTGACCTGCTATCAATGGGAAACCTGAACATAAGATGACCCACACAACATGCCCATTGTGTCAGGGATGAATTAGAGGCAAACTTGTTTTTTCCGTTCCACAGCTGTCAGTTGATCCTGTACATGCTCCTGATGTAAGTAAGGCTCGAAAAGCTCAGTTCGCACAAATACGAGGATGGCAACAGAAAAGCATGGCGCTACTTGAAACTAAGGATACTCTTTCTTATTATCTTCAAACAGGATCTCCCCTAATCTCTGTGCCAGCTGTGGCAGGTCTTTTCTTTTTCTTTTTTAGCTATACAGTGCATACAAACTATAACTGTCATGGATCTTGTCAAACTCCATCCACAAGATGGAATGTAGTGATTCAACTCCCTTCAAGAGATGAGTTCAGAGAGCGTGCTGCTGTTGGCGTGTTCATTACTCGAGGGAAACATGTCTGGCTTGCCAGAGTATGCACATAGATCTGGAGCAATTTAATTTGTGAGACAAGTTCAGAAGATTTTCTTATTTATATGGGGCAGGTAATGATCTTCATTTCTATTATGAGTTACATAACCTTCATTTTTATTTTTTTTTAAAATTTCTTTTATGATGCCAGCAATGCCAAAATATATTAAAGCCAGACGGTACTGTATTGAGAAAGCCTGACTTCAGACTTAAGTCTAAGCAAGCAGATGGTGAAATAAGGTGCATAAAGAAGCATGAACATTTCTCACAGTTAAGGCAACGCTTGCAGTCTACAATAATCTTACCAATGAGTTGAGGTCAGCTTTACTACTCAGTGGAGACAAAATCCCATCTCCACACATCCTTCCCATTTTCCCTGAAGCACAGTGCACAGTAGTTATTAATTGCTGTAAATGTGCACAGACCTTTGCCAGAGATGCAATATTTAGATCAGTATGTCTTACTAATTCCAATTCTGCTTCCATAACAAACCCAATCCGCTGTGCGCTGACAGCTAATTTCACTGGAGGGCTACAATCAAAAGGCTGCCATCTTAGCTTTGCTACTACAAGTTGAGGGAGTGAAAAGGAGAGGCTGTGCATGAGTGGCAGCCAAACAATATTACAGAGATAAGGACTTACAAGGTAATTAGTGTTGGCTTTTGGGACACGTTTTTGCATGAAACACTTGAAGACACCTAATTTGAGTAAAAATGCAATAATTCCAAAATTGCTTAAAATGCCTCATATGCTAAAAAAAAGAAGCAAAGGAAATCTGTCAAACATTGCTTGGTCTGTAAGCCTTACTTACAGTCCTAAAAAAGGATTTAGGACTCATGATGAATTATTTCTTTGTTGTTGATTTGTAGACATACACTGTTGCCATTCTGAGAATAATTGTACAAGCATGAACGGCTGTGCAAATGTTAGTGCTGGAATACAAAGGTGAGGGCTCAGCTCTACTTTTCTGCCGTTCGTGTCAGTGCAAACAACTGGCCTGCAGTGACACATACGTGTGTGTGTGTTTGACCATGTTAATGCATTCCCCTCCAACAAGCTCATGATGTGGGTCAAGTAACCTGTATTTGTTTGAAGTAAAAATAGCAGAACACCCAATGGGCTTGTGCTTGCAAGTACATACTCTTGTCTCACTTTTCATAACCCTTGATGGTCGAGATATACTGTACACACACACACACATACACACATACACACGAACACAGAGCTTTACCAGATGGCAGGCCTTTAAATCAGCAGATTACAATGCACAGAGTGCTATTAATCGATGTGGACAGGGCTGGACCTGGATATGGAGGATGTAGGGGGATTAGGTTATCCAAATACACATTTAAGAAAGTCCTACAATTTGACATATTAATTGAATAATGTTGGTGATTGATTTCCAAATAAAAAATAAAGTTTCAGATTCTTCTATGGTGTATAAGGAAACGCTTGAATGGAGCAAAGCCATCGTTCATTTTATTAGTAACACCTTTGGTTTTTGGAACAAGCTAAATTGTGTGCTGTTAGAGGCTTATAATAAGTCTTCTCTTTGACTCCCTAATAGGCACATCGGAACTAAAAGAGGGGTCAGACGGCTGTAAATCAAGCACAATTCTCAGACTACAGTTGTACTGTTTTCTGTTGGCGGACCATGGCCATGTCATTTAAGCATTTAAATAGTGTTATATATGTTTTCCTTTGCACCAGATTTCTCAAATTTAAAATTGACATGAAACACTGGATTTAATTTGCTTCAATTAAAAGATGGATAACCACTCAAAAAAAATTCAAAGGTTCCTGTGGATATGGTCACTGCACAGAATTAACAAGAAGGAGAGCATAGATCTCTCCAGGATTTCCTTTCTCACAGCAGGGTAATATGGGTCAGGGATATGGAGGGAATATTTCAGGGCAGGTTATCCCCATAGGCCCCATGATCACACATGCATCAGGTGATATACAGACCCTCTCCACACCTTGGGGAATCAATTATTCTCTCTTTCTTCCCAGATTGGCCCAAGGATGGGCCAGTAGGTGTCTGGACTTCACAGGAACTGATATCAAAACGTAGTTAATGATGCCACAGCAATGTAGCATATAGCCTGAGCAAAAGCATATGTTAATACAAAACATTATCTGTTAACACATGTTCTATTTCGAAAGAATTGTCAGCATATAGTGCAAAACACGTAATGCTACGTTACAATTGTAAAAAGAAGGGCTGTTTCATTTTCCCTTTCAAGAGATAATCCAGATTATTGAAACCAGAAAATGCTCAGGGAGCTAAAACTTGAGACAGAGGAAACCAGAATGACCCTGTCAGACCTCCTATAAAATATCATTAGTCTCAAATGAGCTGCACATTTAAAGATAAAAGATTTCGCAACATCAAACTCTACAGCGGTGCAAACTCATAAAGGCCCAGTCCACCCCCAGGACTGCTTTAAGTTATCATAGTTTATGAGACTTTGTTAGAGTTTTGCTGGGAGTTAAATTATACCTCCTACCTCTGTTCTCTTTGTGCTCGAAAAGTGTTAAGATGTGTGTTTGTATACGTGCGTGCATGTGTGTGCGTGTGTGTTTGATCCCTGGTTTTGTACAGCCTATAAAGAAGTGGTTGGTGGACCTCATGTTTCTGGACATTAAGGGAGAAAACCTGCAGATTAGTTATGTGCAATCTGGGAGCGTGCTCAGCATAACAGAGCTACCATAGAAGAAAGATGTGATACTTTGTTAGTACTGTAAAGGCATATGGTGAGAGTTTTGAAAGTAAACTATTATTTAATTATGGAATAATATTAAACCCAGATTAAACTAAAGTAGCACCTTTTGGGTTGACAAAATAAAAACATCAGCAAAACCCCCCACAGTATGGATTCAATCTCCAGTCTGCATTGATTTTCACGAAGCAATGGAGTCAGTTAGCTGAAAGTTTTCATGATTATCGCTGATGGCCCTCGCGCCGAAGTGACTGGGCTCCTGAACACCTGCATGTTAACATAGGTCTGGTCTTACCTGCATAAGGAAACGACATGAAGGAAATTCCACATTATTTAAATTACATTTGACACTAGAGGCTTACTTCCTGTTGCAAACAGTTGGCGCCATCACTGCAACTGAATATTTATAGATGGATGTCTTCAGGGCGGCATTCCTATCCAATATGAGAAGTTTGGGAGGGATGGAAAATGAAAACTGGTCGTTATGAGCACCGGTATGTGTACAACTTTTAAGTTCTCGAAAAAAACCTTTAATACTTTTCATCCTTAATGTGTTGAAATTATTTTGGCAAAATTTCACGGTGACTGGTTCAAATCTTTCGGACGTGCTTGTACAACACTCATAAATTGTAAAATACAAATGAAGAATTTGAAATAGTTGCCTTAAAGGCTGAGTTTAGGTCATGGCTCCAAGAAGCTATTTTGTAAATCATAAATTGATATATATTTGTGTCAACTTTCACATTTCTGGCGGAAACACGTTTTTAAATATTGTGAGGGGCGCTCTAGGGCCATGTTGACATATTCTTTTCTCAAACTTATATCACAAGGCATGATTTGCAATTTAAAATTGATTGATCTGTCATACTGCGCCTACAGACTGAAGGCAGAGCGACATGGGCATAACTTAGGAGTGTTTGACAACTTATATGGCGCTTACTCATGTGTAACAAACATGATTCCCATCATTCTCAAACAGATGGTAAATATTTTTATCAGGACTGACACATGCTGAGATTTCTGCACTAGTCATACATGATTCCCAAGGTCTGGGCTCTTGACTCGTCCATTTAACTTGTGAAGCTTGGCGAAAAGTTTGCTTTCTTCTTCAGAATTAGAATATAACCCATAATTATGGTATAATTGTTCATGTGTATTCATCTATAACAATGCCACTCTGCAAATCACATGAGTGTGACCACCAAAATTCTTCTTCTCAGTGAAAAACTGTTCTTCTTGCACAGAGAGGGTAAAAGACCAGCAGCCATTATTTACTCCCCTTTGTACACGTTTAGTAATGTTATGAGAATGTGAAGAGAAAAGAGGATAGGAAGACAAGAGAAGGGATTTGGACTGGATTTGGACTGATTTGGTCAGAATTCACATGTTTGTAAATAATATTGGTAGAGTTATTTGTAATTGCTTAAGATAAGATAAGGTAAGATATAAAAGCTGCACCAGACAAAATGCATTCTATTGCAATTAGCAATTAGAATGAGTGCATTTGGATTTGTTATTCATTCTTCCATTCCTTCCCTTATTCCAAATATTTCAGAGTGTTCCCTTCAAATCCTGTTACAAATCCGCCTTATAGACAAATATTCGACACTGAGTCAGACATAATCCTGTCTGGATTTCCTACCTTGACAAAAACAGGAAATTAACTGATTCAACGCTTGCAGACCAGCTATCTAGAATAGTCAACAGTCACCACATTGCCTTATTGCATATGGCAACATACAACAAATGAGACTCAATCACCAGATGCTGACGTCAGAAACAAACCAGGCCACAAAAAACTCTTTTAATTCTAAACTTGAATGTTGCTCTCGTGCCATATTTAAAATGTATTCAGCTGTGGGTTGTTTGTGTGCATGTAAACCACATTAATTAATTTCAGGGATCTAATTGCATGTGGTGCAAATGCATAGTGCATTACCTTCCAGTTGATTTGCAAGTTAGATATTTGTATTACAATGTGCATGTCTGGCCTACTTTAGTACTCCCCTTGTCAGGACATGACAAGATAACAACATAACATGACATCGTTATAAATTCAATGTATTATTATTATTATTACTATGAGTAGGGCAGACAAAATAGAACATCTTATGATATATGTCCTAACAGCCCATTAAAAAAGGACCTACTTACCCTGATAATTGTATTGAATTTGTATTGAGTCCGTGCCATTGCTGATCCATCTACTGCTGATTCATCTATGGTATCTGATACCCTGTTTAGACTTTATATACATCATCGTGTGTCTATCATGCATCACCAAATGTGTGCAGTTGACCATTTGAGCTTAGATTTTTTGTTATTGCCTACGTGACTTCCGTTACAAGGTTAAAGGACGTCGCAGGTTTTTATCAGTTACATACGTCAAGCGGCAGATTTTTTTTTAGCAAACTAGCACGGTCTACCTACCACTTGAAGATGTTTCAAAAGCTAATATACATGTACGGACTATTCCAGCTGTTAAGACTGACAGGAAAAGTAATTTGTGACCTGCTAAAGTGTGCGCGCAGGACAAGGCAAAAATTAAAGTATGTTAGAAAAAAGCAGTGGCTTTCACCGTTGCACTGCTAGTGTCAAGACCAAGCACAACGTCCAGCACTGTTACGTCATTGTCGGAGACGGATCAGGTCACATTAACGTTTACACTACAAAAGAGACATCAAACGTGTCCCAGACCATATGGGCAAGTGGTTTAAGTAATTTGATGAAAATGCTTCCTTGGTGGTCATTTACACTTGTATTCAGTCTTGTTTCTCGTTGTCCACCCCTGATCCGAGCGCCCAGAACACATTTAAAACCAAGTCTTTAGATGCAATATGATCCTGTTGTGTTTGTGTTAAGTTTGCATCTCATGCAAAACAACTGGAAAGCTGCATCCTTTTAGAACTGTGTGTTGGTCAGTTCCTGTAAAACAAAGGAAAGACTATGTTTGCACTGATACTCAGCAACAACAGCTATTATAACTGCACAGAGGCATGGCGATGCATTGACTTAAATGTTATTTATGTTTAATGTTTGGCATTCACACTCTTCTATTAGCTTGTTAGCATGCTAATTATTTACTAGCTCATGACAAACAAAACGTGTGAATTCAATTTGCAGATATTAGGAACATTTCATTGGATTTTACAAGATGAAAGGAAATCGGAGTCATTTCAATTAAACCTCCTTGAACTATTGACCAAACTGTTCTATTTCTAACTAAAATTTCACAGGAAACCATTCACTGTTAATAATGATAATAATAAAGGTCTTAAAGTAACTTTTATGGTACTACCTGAAGAAATACATTCACTACAGTGTATATCTTTGCATAATTGTCAGTATCAGCGTTTGTGCTAGTCCATATAATTGATACTGAGATAATGGTGTGCAAATGTAAACTCTTGAAAAAAACCTACCCGTTGGAGGAAACCTCATGGGACAAGTTCTGTTCAAACCATCGTGTCAATTCATTGGATACAGTCCATGCTAAGATTTCAGCCTCACTCTGGCATTACAAGGAAAACTTGCCTGCACCACTGCCCAAAGGCAAATATCCCTTCAGGGACAATAATGTTGATCTTATCTTATCTTAACCTATCATAGTAAGATTCAAAGCTCCCAACAGCTGTCCTCTAAAGACGATTCTAAAAAAAGGAAGATGTTACTATAAAAACAAATCACTTGTGTGCATGTCAAAACCTCCTCTCGAGTTGGTGACAAGTTTGCTAGAAGCTCAGACTTCATGGTGTAAAGCATAGTACGTCTTCATTTTTAGTCCTATTACCTGTATATATTATGCCTTCATTTTTAGTCCTATAATATAGTATGTTTTGATTTTTATTCACCTTTAGAATACCTGTATGTTAGAGCTAAAGAACGTCTAAAGAACGTCACCCGCAATGCTCTAATGCCGGTTCAATTGTTGGGACATGACTTGGGACCCACAAGTGGAACAACGGCTGGAGTATGGTCATCGGCAATGTCTTTGTACTTAAGATGTGTTTATTTTTGACGCAGGGAGCATGTGATGGTGGATGGGAGAAATAGGAACAGCAGGACTACAGACTCTATGACTAGAGTCTGAGGTTGGCATCAGGACCCATGCTTGTGCCCAGGTTTAGGAAACAAGATTGGGATATTTATGATCTGCACTGTTTCCTTCTAAGCGCATCTTCAGAAAATGAGTTGCATAAAAACAACAGTGTTATGTTTCATTTACATATCCTTCACCCTCAGTCAATATTGTCATCCTCCTCTGATGATTGACAGTGGGTGATAGTAGTACCTAGAAATATACCTAATCAAGTGGCGCAATATCCTCCCATCTTGGCTTTTCCACTATCTCCACTATCTCCATCAAGTATTTATTTGATTGAGGGCGACCGGGGGTCAGGAGGGTGATGTGAATAGTGCAATGAAGGACTTTAATTGAGTCAGAGACTTTTTATGTTCTGGCTGATCCGAGGCCAAGACTGGCTCAACTGCCAACACCTTTCTTTTCTTTGCTCTTGCCTTCTAGGCCTCTTCATTTTCCTTCTCTTCATTTTCTAATCTCATTGTTGGTTTTTCTTTTATCTTTTCGAATTTGACTCACTTGTTGAAACTATAACATTTTTGTCCTGCTCCCTAAATATCTCTAGTGTGGAATTTTCCCACTAACTCTTTCCATCTGGTATTGTTCCTCTTTTTTCCTCCATTTTATTTTCAGTCAAGAGAGGGGTTTTTTATTGCTCAATTTCTCTTTGCTCACAAGCTGTGTCCTACTCATATCGATTACCCACAAAAAAGTCTTCACTCTTGTCCTTGACGCCAGCCAGGTCAGCTGCTGTCTTTAGCTGGAACCCAGGAGATCAGACACACAAGTGACAGCATTTATTTGAAAAAGCATACGGGTTAGCATGGCAACTGTGGTTAAGGGGTTGGTTATTTTACTCTTTGGTTGAACTGCAGTGTTTGGACGGAAAGGAGCAAAGTGGTCCGAAGTGTTGAGAGATGCTCAAAGGTTGACTACATCCAGGTTATTTTCTGGGTTTTTTAAAATGTAAACATGGAACAGCGTGGGCGTAAGTTCTGATGCCCTCACTCAATCTACACAAGTTCACTGACCATCTGAAGGATAGATCTTTGGCTCGGTATATTTGTACTGAAAGATGGAAGATAATTTAACGAAGATTGATTAGGATTTGTTGGTTGCTGTTTATGAAAATATTATTCAAAGAGCCCAGATAAACTGTTAATGCGGTATGTGTTTCTAAGCTACAGCGCGGATGGATAGCTGTCGCTATGCCACAGATCTGTCGCCTTCGACAGATCTGTGGCAGGCAAGCAGGGCGTATGTTGCAGCATAATCAGAAACTTACATCAGGTGACAAGGAAAAAAAAAAGTTTTTGAAGGACATGGGAAATTACTAATTTGTGCATAAAGATATGTTCATTGACCCATTTTTTTTTTCATGTGAATACATAAAGGAAACTGCTGGGAGGCCACATGATTAGATAAAATACAAAGTAATGATACAGACCAACAATTAGTTGAACTGTT
>VRLP01007182.1:0-23430 GCA_009660295.1 Lophius piscatorius | reverse complement strand
GTCCAGGTTCATACAGTCAAACAGTCCAGGTTCATACTGTGGAGCAGTCCAGGTTCATACAGTCAAACAGTCCAGGTTCATACAGCAAACAGTCCAGGTTCATCGAGTGAAACAGTCCAGGTTCATACAGCAAACAGTCCAGGTTCATCGAGTGAAACAGTCCAGGTTCATACAGTCAAACAGTCCAGGTTCATCGAGTGAAACAGTCCAGGTTCATACAGCGATCAGTCCAGGTTCTTATAGTCAAACAGTCCAGGTTCATACAGTCAAACAGTCCAGGTTCATACAGCAAACAGTCCATGTTCATACAGCAAACAGTCCAGGTTCATACAGCAAACAGTCCAGGTTCATCGAGTGAAACAGTCCAGGTTCATACAGTCAAACAGTCCAGGTTTATGCGGTGAAACTGATACTGTTTTCCTAACGCTGCCACAGCCTTGCGGTTGATGTGGACAAAAGGTCAAATCAGAACTAAAGTTTATAGTTTGACGCATAAACCCTAAGATGGTTGATGTTGATCCCTCACCTGTGGAACGGTGAGGGGTCACAGGGTTCAGTATTAAAATCTAACTGTCATGGGTTTAGGATCAAATACAGACCCTTCGGTCGTGGATGTGATCCTTTTGCTTTTTTCAAAAATTGGAAAAATAAAAATATTATTGTAAAGAAATATCTGGGTGGAACCCATTTCCCCCCTCCCTTCCTTCCTTTATTTTCCCTTCCCTCCCTTCAATCATCCCTCTCCCCTCCTCCCTCCCTCCCCTCTGCTGACCCACCTCTGTGTTCTGCAGCTAAAACTCCCACGTGAACCGCAGGCAGGAAGCAATAAACACACAAGCAGTTCAAGCTGAAAGCACGTGAAGATGCCAACCAGCGTGAGGAGAGTAAGTACAGAACGGCCTCCGGTCCGAACTCCAGCCAGGAGAACTCAGGCCATCAATGATGACCTCAGAGCAGCAGCAGAGACCTTCCTGTACAAGTAGAACAGAAACAGTCCAGTACCTTCTGCTGCTGCTGCTGGGTCTCCTCCCTCAGGAGCTCCTCGCCGTCAGCAGGTGTTCTCTCCTCTCTGACCCCGGAGGAGGAGGAGGAGGAGGAAGAGGAGGAGGAGGAGGAGGAGGAGGAGGAGGGCTCGGATCACACAGCCATCTCCTCCAAAACTTGTGCGCACTCTGAGATGACTTCTTGCTGGTCCGGAGAAGTAGACGAGAACAGAAGAAGAAGAGTCGTTGTGACTTCCTAACACCCCTCCCTCCTTTTCTCTAACGCCGTCCCAGAGTTCCTCAGTGGAGCCACCACTGCTGCTGGTAAATCCATCTGTTGCAACAAGTCTGCCTGCCTGCCTCTACACTTTCACTCTTCCTCCCTCCCTCTCTCTCTCTCTCCTTCTCCCTCCCTATGGTCTCTGTGAGCGAGCGAGGAGGAGGGAGGGGCCTTGTCCTCACTGTGAGCCAATGAAGGAGCCCAGAAAACCCTCACCATGAGTGAGAGGGGAGGAACCAGCGGCAGAGACGACAAAGTGAAATAAATACAGAAGGCACATACACACTTGGGAGGTGGACAAAAGTATGTGGACGGGTTCTTTCAGGTCCCCTATTAGTAAAATCTTAGACAGCAACGTCTTGAAGTTGTGGAACTTGTGGAAGGACCAGGATGAGCCCGTCTTGAAATGAAAAAATGTAGAGACACCACTGCAAAGGTTTCAAAATCAGAGAAGACTCATCGAGGTTATTGCAGCCCTCTTTTGGACCGTAAGGTCAAGGCGGGATTGTTGTGCCTCAGTAGAGGCAGTAACAGCACCGAACTGACAACCTCTCACAGGGGAACTCTAGACTGAATACCTTCCTGACACGAAAACAGGTGTCCCGAGTGACAACTACAGTCCCAGGTGACAGTTCTTGTTTCTAGCAAGAATCCCCGTCTCGAGACAGAACTCTTTCCTCATGAGAGACCCAGTGATCTCCTGTCTCACACAAGATCTCAAGCGTCAATCAAATACCGCTCTACAGCATGCGAGCCTTGAACTTCAGTCCTGGGCAAGAACTCTTGTCTAAAGAGACACCTTTCTCATAGAAGAACTGTCCTGTCAGTAAATAACTGACTCCTGGGCGTCAATTTCATATGTTGCTTGAGAAATCCACTCTCTACTGAGACTACTTTTCTTGAGTGACAGCTCTTGTCTCGCTCCAGATCTCTTGTCTCACCCAAGATCTCTTGTCTCACTCGGGAACTCTTGTCTTACTCAGGAACTCTTGTCTCACTCAGGAACTCTTGTCTCACTCAGGAACTCTTGTCTCACTCAGGATCTCTTGTCTCACTCAGGAACTCTTGTCTCACTCAGGATCTCTTGTCTCACTCAGGATCTCTTGTCTCACTCAGGAACTATTGTCTCACTCGGGAACTATTGTCTCACTCAGGAACTCTTGTCTCACCCAAGATCTCTTGTCTCACTCAGGAACTATTGTCTTGTCTCACTCAGGGATATTCCATTAATTGGGAAGTCCCTTCAGGACCAAGAAAGTCACTGCCATTTGAGAATTCCCGTGTCACTGGGAATCCCCCATCCTGTTCAAGAACTCCCGCATTTCTCAAGAACTGTTCCACAGGGTCCGGGTTCTCCGGACTCTCTTGAGAACTTCAGTTTTGTCCAGGAACCCCTATCTCAAGCGGTGACTGCAGTATCAGGGGACAATTCCTGTTTCACTCTACAATTCCAAAAAAAAACAACGGCCAAACCCCTTTGACAAGAGAGATAATAATGTGGAACTATTTGTTGCTCTGTTAAAGTGATACCCCACTGTAGGACAGATTTTGTCCTGTGATCAGGACAGCATTCTGAAGAAGACTCTGGTCGCTAGAGTCTTTTGGTGACCGCTAAATGAAACATTAGGACTTTGTAAATTTTGTAAATCCATCAGGACGGTAAACCTGGCACAAACAGCAGACTAAAAACTGTCATGGGGGTGTAATGATTGGGTGACCACATACTTTTGGCCTTGTAGTTTGATAGAAAGAGAGTTGGATAGCAGGAGGGAAAGGGGGAGGGGGGGAGGGGATGGAGAGAAAACAGACAGGGCGGGAGGGATGAGAGGAGGTGGAGTGCACATTATAATGGAGTTGTTGGCAGAGCTCCTGGCAGTTCATGGGTATTCATGTAGCCGGTGGCCTCAGTTAAATGGAGCGAACAGAGCGAGAGAGAGAGAGAGGGAGAGAGAGAGAGAGAGGGAGAGGGAGAGGTGGGTAGGACGGGGGGACGGGTGCTGAGTTTCAGCTGAACAACTAGCCCAACCGTTTCAGTGAACGCCTTGCAAGCAGAGTTAAATGTGAATCCTTGAATTAAATTAGAAGGTCAATGTGTTTTCCTGTGGAAGAACCTGTGGAACCTTCTGCCAGAGGTTCCACAGGTTCTCCCAGAGGTTCCACAGGTTCTTCAGTTTTATGGTTGCAACAGGTAGAGTGTCTTCAACCAATCCACAAGCTCTTGATTTTATGTCTTGACTATTGGAATTAGATGCAGATTTACTCACATTTCAGCCTGAAAAATCCCAGACAAGAGAGATGTCCCACAATGCATTGTGACACAACCTGAAAAAGGATTTGAGTGATCTCTACACGGACTAAAAGATAAGAATATTTTGCGACATGCTTCACGTAAGATCTCCAGTACTGCTCCAGAACTTCCATCTCACAAGAAAACATCCGTCTCATAGAAAAATTCCGATTTTTTTTGTGACTTACTTGCCAACAAAACTCTCAACTCAAGAAAGAAAAACCTCCATCTCCAAAGAATGGAAGAAAAACTCTGGTCAAACGAGAAAGCTCTCGTCTCAGAGACAAAACTTCCGACTCAAGAGAGTTCTCCCATCTGGAGAGAGAACTCTGGTCCTGAGAGAAAACTCCTGACCTGAAGAGAATTCCAATCTGGAGTCAGAGCCCCGTTCTTCAGAGAAAACCCCGTCTCGGGTGAATTCTTCCGTTCCGTGATAATTCCCACTTTATAGATGTTTATAATTCCTGGCTCGAGAGAAAAATTCCATTGTTGAGAAAAAGTGTTCATCTTGTAGTTGTTACTTATTTTCAACTGTTACTTCCTTCTGTTCTGCTGCCCCTCGTCTGTGGAATGCCCTCCCTGACCATCTGAGGGCTCCACAGACGACTGACACGTTTAAAAAAGGACTTAAAACTTTCCTTTTTAGCAGAACCTATAACTTTAATTAACATTGCTGCTTTTTGGTCAGGTTTTTATATAGTTATTATTAAATTTTTTTATTGATGCTTTTATCTGCTTTTACTTTGTAGCACTTTGAGATTTGATCCAAATGTAAAGTGCATTATAAATTAAATGTATTATTATTATTATTATTATTATTATTACTTACTTGGCAATAAACCAATTTCTGATTCCGATTCTGGTCTTATGAGAAAACTCCCTCCTCGACAGAAAACTTCCCGTGACACGTTGGTCAATCTTGAAACTATACCACGTCCAGGTAGCTGTGACTTCCAGACTGGGAATGGTGGATCTCCAGTCGGGACTCATTCCTGGCCGGTTTGCGGCGACATGGTCCGGGACAGTGACCCTGCATCATCCCAGGTTTTCTTGCGGCCTCACCAGCTCTTAGTTCTAGGTCAAGGTCGGGTTCAGTGGTATGCACTGTGTCAATGATGGTCCTCACGGGTAAACAAGTCCAAACCTGTGTGTGTAGCTCCGACCCATGGGACCAGCTGCCTCAGCACACACACTACGAGCAGCAGAGCATGCTGGGAAAACAGTAGTCCAGCTGCTGCAGCCTGCAGGCGCTTACGGGCAAAAACAAACTGTACATTAATTTCACTCCGTTATTTACCTAGCAGGTTGTTTTTCTTTCTCTCTCCAGTGAACACAGGTACCCGTCTGTGAGTAGAACACGCCGGTTAGTTCATCTGGACTGAACCGATCCACTGTGGAACCTCTGCCCATACTCAGACGCCTCTTAATTAGGTACACGATGATCACGCGTCGCCACACTCAGCTCGGATTACGCCGTACGAGCACATACTCAGTGGAGTCCGCAAACATTGACCTCGATTCTGATCATCATGGTTCTGATTCTCCAAGCAGAGTCAGGATGAGGATTCTGGTCCATTCTTTGCAGATGATGTGGTTCTGTTGGCTCCAACAGCCCGTGACATTCAACACGCTTTGGCTCGGTTGGCAGCGATAAGCTCCAGCGCCTCCAGGTCTCAGGTTCTCCAACCATAAACAGATTTAATCTTCCAGGCTGGAAGCGAGTTCTAGTCTCAAATAAAGGAATTTTGATCATGAATGAAGGGAAAGCGACAGGAAGCTGGTGTGGTATGAGGAATACCACTGAGACGGGAAGGCTGTGCAGCAACCGAGACCCTGTTTATACGACACATTTGGGAAAAACCTGAAAAGTTTTCGTTTTAAACAAGTTCCTACGACCCCTGACAGATCTGCAAAACCTACAGCGTTTACTGTGTGTTACAGTTATGCGTCGCCGGGGCTGGGACCTGCACACGTCAGGGGTCTACGACAATGTCAGCAACCCACCTGACCAGTCTTGAAACACAGACCAAGTCTAACGCGCGCCTGAGGCTTTAGCTGGAAATATGGCGTTACATTTGTGTCACAGCCCTGATCAGGCAGCTGCTCTTTCTGGGCACGCAGTCTGAATTCATCTGCACCAACAACACACCTGCATGCACACACACAGCGCACACACACACAGTACACATACAGAAAAGTGTGTGTGTGCGCGACCAGGATTTCGGCACAAAAGTAAGGAAATCAGTGGCGCTGCTGTGCAGGTGCATGAAACGAGCATCTTGTTCAAATGCCTCGATTTTTCCCTTGAAATGCGACGTTGTAGCGATCTGATGCTACATTGGTAAGATTTCATAGAGACGCCCACTGTAGTGGTAGTTTTCAAAGATTACCCTCTTGGATATGGTTGACTTACAACCATTTTCGACTCATGCCTCCAAACTTCCGTTGTGTGAACGGAAGTCCAAACTGGTTACCTTCTAAATAGTTTGCATAGGTAGCGTAGCACTTTATGCCGAAGGTTAGCCTGAATAGCAAACCGTTTTAAGCAATGGTTTGCATTAGCAGCATACTGTTTTATGCTACAGGCTAGCATTAATAGCATTCCATAGCATACCATTTAATGCATTGCCATGTCAACAGTCCCTCAAAGAATGGGGTCACAAGGGACTGGAGGAAGCTTCCTCCCTGGGGGTCTGGGCTCAAGGTGGAGGCTGAGTCCTCTAGCAGGAGTGATGGGTTCACCTCCACCTATGGTCCTTTGCTGCTCCTGTTTCCTGTCCCTCTCCACCCCATCCCAACCCTTAAACGATAAAAGGATAGAGATCCCAAAAAACATAAAGATTTCTGGGAGAACACCTTCATCAAAGGTCCACTTAGAAATACAATCCCAGGTCCAGAGGTCACCTCTGCAGAATCTCAAAATCAATTTATTTAGACTATTTATTTCATTAAAAAATACCGATTTATGGTATAATTAACTTATTTCAATGTCTATGTTTAATAGTTTTGGGGTTTTGAACTGTTATCTAAAAGTATTATTCATGAAATCAAGTATTTTGACTACAAATATTGTATTAATTGTGAATCTTTACATTTTTTTATATGATTTATTAATAATTTTAGGTATTTAAAAACCCGCTACTTAAATTTTACAGTTTTAAATAGATAATATAAGCAAATATGGTAAAAACAAATGAGAGAACCGTTTAAAATTCCATGCATGGATGTGATTTCAGATTACAGCCAAGCATTTTAGGAATGTGCAGACGTGCAGAGGCTTTGGTTAGAGGTGGAGAGGCTTTTAATCTTAATAGTAGCTTTAATGAATCAATTTGCATTCTACAAGATTAGAGGACACTGCGATAACCGCAAGGCTGGATTTTCCTTTTTCTGCTCAGCTGTAATTGAAAAAGTCCTACTGAAACACTGGAGAACCTCGAACGCACCATAAACACTGGGAAAAAAAAGAAATGTATTTTTTTTTCTGTTTATCGAAAAACATCATTGACAGAGGAGGAAAAAAAACAAATGGGTTTGATATGAAAGAGTATGGGGAGAAATTATGCATGAAAAAAGAACGTCAGATTTTATTTTCTTTATTGCTTTTCCTGTCATGCTGGAATTTGATGGACCTATTTTTTTTGAGTGATAATAGTTTGGGAAATGGTTCCGTTGAGGATTTGATTGAAATAAGATGAGGCTGCCCTATGAGGAAAGATAATCGAGTTGTCGACTTGATGGGAAGATCCAGATGCTGAGGAAGTGTGTTTGTGTGGACGTTTGTCTCATTTGTTTTTCTTTGATGTGTTTGTTTTGACTGACGATCTTGAGTTGATGTTTATGACTTCACCTCTACTTGGAATATTTGAAGAATTTTGGGTGATGACATGGGTTTCCCCGCAGGGCGGCGAACTTAAACCCATTAAGCCCGGCCTCCAGGCCCGGGTATTAGAGCGCTGGAGCTTGGTTAGAAAACAGCAGCTGGACATAAATCCTGTCTAATGTGTTGATTTTGCCTCACGTCTCCCAGCGGGATCTGGACCTGTCAGCGCCATCGACCCGGAGAAGGATGAGGCTGTAGTCCGGACTAAGTGTGCCGCAGAGGACCCCCCCGCGCTGCTGTTGGCTCGCAGCCCCTAAATCAGGTTCAATGGCAGAGGACGGAGGTCTGCTGGCTCTCACTGGGGTCCAGGAAATTCTGACAGGAAGTAGAAATCATGATCTTAAGGGAGAAGATTACAGATAAGTTACACATTTATTTTTAGTAAGTGATCATTTAATAGTCTCCCTTTTTCAGGTATGTATGCCTTCCGAATTGATTTGAAGCTGTAAAGTTTTTTTTGTATTATTTTAAAATGATAATTGATTTTATAAATGTTTTAATAAATATCATTTATTGAAAAAAAAATTAGTTTTTTTTAATTTTTTAATTTTATATATGGATTTTTTTTCTTCTTTATTGTTAATTTTATTCATTTATTAAATATTAACTTTAACCCAGCCATAAAGAGTCAAAAGCCGGTGAGACTGCCCTTCCCATCCACATCAGCTGTGGCGGGTTAACAAAGACCACAACCGGTATTCTTAACCAGCAGGGTGTCGGTGTAAACTATGCCGCTGTTGGTCGAAGAAAAAGAAGATTGAGGGGGGGGGCACGTCCCAAGAGACAGCGAGAGGTGGGGAAAGGAAGGAGTGTAGGGATGAGAGTACGAACTTTAAATGTTAGCATGCTACAGGTAAAGGTAGGGAACTAGCTGATATGATGGAGAGAAATTGTGTGAGACCAGTTGGATGGCGGCAAGGCTAGACGCATCGGAGGAGGGTACACAGCTGAGAAGGTGTGGATTGGAGGAGAAATGGAGTAGGGGTGATCCTGAAGGAGGACTGTGTGAAGAGTGGTGAGTATGAGGAAAGAAATTGGAGGTGTGATGATGAATGTTGTCGGCTCTTATGACCAATAAGTTGGTTGTGAGTTGGAAGACAAATACAATTTCTGGAGAGAGATGGATGAAGCGATGGAGAGTATTCACAGCGGTGAGAGGATGGTGGTTGGAGCAGACTTTAATCGTAATGTTGATGAAGGGAAGAGAGGAGAAGAAGAAGTGATGGGCTGGTACGGTGTTGAGGACAGGAACGAGGAAGGACAGATGCTGGTATATTTTGTTAAGAGAAGTAGGAGTTGATGCTGATGAAGAATTGTAGAATTAAGAAAATGAGAGAGAGGGAGTGAGAGGGAGAGGGGTAGAAAATATGAGAATTGTAAACCAGGATGTCCCTTAGACCAGTAAGGATGACGTGAGAACAGTTTTGAAGAAGATGAAGATTGGAAAGGGGGTATGGCGGAGGTATGGAGGTGTCTAGGAGAATGAGCAGTGGAGTAATTAACTAGATTGTTCAAGACTATCTTGGAGAAAGAAAGGATGCCTGAGGAAGGGAGGAAAAATGTCCCGGTGGGGCTACTCACCGACGACCGACGATGTAGCAACTACTGAGGTTTTGTGTCTTTGTGGACTTAGAGAAAACGTAGGATTCTAGAGGAAGTCTTGAGTGACAGAGAATTATGTCAGAGTTGTACAGGAAATGTACGAGAGCAGCATGACAGCGAGGTGTTCAGTAGGAGTGAAGGATGGGTTCAAGGTGGAGGTGGGACTGCACCAAGTATCCGTTTTGAGCCGCTTCTTGTTTGCTATGATGATGGACAGGCTGACAGGTGAGATCAGACAGGAGTCTCTGTGGACTACGATGTTGGTGGAGGACATTGTAATCTGTAGTGAGAGCAAGTAGCAGGTTTAAGAAAACGTGGAGAGGTGGAGGTATACGCTGGAGAGAAGAGGAATGAAGGTTAATCGCAGCAAGACAGAATACATGTGTGTGAATGAAAGGGAGGTGGGTGGAACGGTGAGGATGAAGGAGTAGAAGTGGAGAAGGTGCTGGAGTTTAAGAACTGTTAACTGTCCATCCCACTGACAACAGTGGGATGGACAGGATTAAAAACAAGCACATCAGATGGACAGACAGGTAGGACGTCTTGGAGACAAAGTAGGAGAGGCTTTGTCTCCAAGACGATGTAGTGGCAGAAGGATGATTGTAGTGAAGCTGCCAGGCAGGAGATAAAGGACCAACGAGGAGGTTTCTGGGTTTGGTGAGAGAGGACATTCAGTTGGGGTGTTTGGGTTTCTCAAACTTTTTTGACTGAAAACATTCAGTCAAAAAAAGTCAAATTATGTGTATTAAAATAGGTAGGTAGGTATTTCAATAGGTTCATGCATTTTGATTAATTAGGCAACATTTTAAGGGCAGGTTGGGTCATTACAAGCTGAACCAGACACTGATGGCACAGTGCTCATTAAATTATATTAAAGTATTATTAAAGGCATTTTTTTTCTGCTGAAAATTTTTTTAATTAATTAAATAAAAAAAATAATTTAAAAAAATTCCAAAATCAATCAATTAAATAACAAATTATTAATAAAACTGTAAATAATATTAAATTAAAAGTTACAAATTTTACAAAGAAATCAAAAAATAAAACCGAAGAAGGAACAAAAGTAATAATAAGAAACAAAAGAAGAAAAATTTGAAAAAGACAAACTTTCTGAACAAATTATTAAGGGGAAAATAAATAAATGAATGAAATAAAATATATATAAATAAAATGATAGATTATTACATAACATTTTATTGAAATTAGAAATTACTAATTAAAAAAAATCTAATAAAAAACAAAAACTTAAGCTGAGAAAGAAATATAGAATTAGAATAAAATTTCAAAACCTTAAAGAAAAAAATTAAGAACTGGTATCATATTGAGAAAAGTTTGAGAACCACTGATTGCAGGAACAATTCGTCTCCATCAGAAAGTCCGAGGTCTGAATCTCACCATTATCTTTTTCTTCTTAATAATTGAACGACTTCAGTGGTTGAATTAGTTCTGCGGGTGTTTTTTATTTTGGGGCAGATGTTAGATAAAATGGTGGGAGTCTGAAAAGTGTCTGATGACATGTGTGATCGATATTCTAGAAAGATTCTGATCTGATGATTCACATCCCTGATGCAAGTTCAGGGTGAGACCCATGATTCAGAGAGAGAGAGCCCGATGACAGGAAAACACTCCAGAAAGACCTCTGTGTGTTCATGTGTGTGTGAGTGAGTGTGTGTGTGTGTGTGTTTGGGTGTGTGTGTGTTTATGTGATGAATGAGTGCATGTTACTCCTCCCAGCAGGGTCATTCATTTCTCAAGCCGAACAACACTTACTGTCAGACTGAACAGGATTAATGGTGGAGCACAGCCAACGTACACACACACACAGTCACTCACACGCACAACACACGCAGACACACACACGCACGCACACACACGCACGGACACAAACACGCACACACATACAGCAGCAGCAGCATCTGAGACCAAAATTCCTGTGGAAAAGATGTCATAAGGCGTCAAACGGAAAGCCCTGAATGGGTGATGACATCACCCCTGGTGGACCAATGATGTCATGATCCGACCTTCATGTGTTGGATCACATGAAGGTGTGTGCCAAGATGAACGTGACGACAACAGTTAGACTGGATCATTTCACCCAAACTAGTTACATAAAGTGTTAGAAAAGGTTCTGGTTCATTGACAGAGAGAACCACAACTCCCATGACGCATTTCACTTGCAGAGACACAGAGGCAGACAACAGAGGAGTTGGTTAAATACGTTCTTTATCTTTTTGGGATCAATCCAGTAACCATGGTGACATGTTTTGTTCCCAGCTTCAATGCAGATTTGTCTGAATTGACTTTGTTTAATTCTCCGTGGTAACAGCAGCAAAGCATCGATGCATAGATGCATAGATGCATAGATGCATCTATGCATTTATGCATCTATCCCTACTCTGCTTCACCCACAAGCTGTTCCAGAGACAACTCCTAACACGTCTATCCTCGCAGACATATGCCCAGCTATCTAACGAGCAGGCTGGCGTTAGACCCGGAAAGTCATGCACAGGATAATTGCTTAACCTAACCCAATACATCGCAGACGGACCTCAACAGAAGTTGAGAACCGCCGTCGCTCTTGTCGACCTGACAGCAGCCTATGACGCCGTCCAACACAGGCTGCTGATCAAAAAACTACGCGGCATGACAGGCCAGACGAAACTATGCAGTGTAATCAGATGTGTTGTGACCGAAGGGATGTTCTACGTCACCCTCAACAACAAGAAAAGCAGATGGTTCCACCAGACCAGTGGGCTGCCACAGGGCAGTGTCATGGCACCGCTCCTCTTCATACCAAGGACCAGCCACTACCGGAAGGATGCAGCCGATTCATCTATGCAGATGACCTAGCCCTGGCTACGCAGCAGCATGACCTCCCAGAAGCTGAATCAACCCTGACAAAAAGGCCTCTCAGATTTGTCAGTGTACTATCTAGAAAAACAACTGCGCCCAAACCCTGGGAAGACCCAAATTTGCAGTTTCTAGCTTAAAAACAGGGAAAGCAAAACGGGAGCTTAATAAAACCTGGGACGGCATGAGGCTAGAACACAACCGGTATCCAGTATACCTGGGAGTAACTTGGACCGCACCCTGAGTTACAGAGAAAACATTAGGAAGACTCACCAGAAACAGCCTACTACGCCGATTTACAAGCTCAAAGTGGGGGGGCTCACCAAAGCACCCAGCGAACAACAGCATTAGCCCTGTGCTATTCCAGCACCGAGTATGCCTGTCCAGTCTGGAGCAGATCCCACCGTGTACACAGAATCGACCATATCCTCATGAGACCTGCAGGATAGTGACCGGGTGCATTAAAACAACCCCAGTACCCTGTCTTCATGCTCTCTCAGGCATCGCCCCCCCCTTACATACGGAGAGCAATTTCCAGCCAAGCTGAGCGGACAAAGCGAGCGAATGACACCCGGCACCTACTCCATGAGCGCTCTGTCGCTCATAAACGACTCGGTTCCAGGAGCATCTTCTTGGACACCACAGACCTAGTGGAGTCCAGCCCAGCCATTGCCAGGGTCGGCGAATGGCTCAAAGAGTGGAGCCTAGACCGCCAGACAGGCCAAATGGATGGAGCGAGGGATCACCCCAAATGAGTGCCTTGAGCCGTCCATGCACAACCCTGGACTCGCTGGAAAACCCTGAACCGCCTGCGAGTGGGCGAGGGACGCTGCATGGCATCCCTGGAGAAATGGAACATAATCGCATCTGACTCATGTGTGTGAAGTGAACCCCAAACCCTGCAAGTTCTCATGAGTTGCATTTCTGGACCCGGCCGAACCAAATGCTGCCGCGCTCGCCTGTGTCAACTACTGGAAGGACATGATATAGATGAGTGCTGGACACAAGGAAGAAATAATCAAATTAACAGCGAGATTTATTCTTGTTCAAGAAGCTGAAATAAGCAGTGCCTTGAACACATCACTGCATGTTTGACAGCTGACAGAAATGATCGACAGGTCTGGAGCCAATCCCAGCTGACAGTGGGTGAGAGGCGGGGTACGCACTGCAGGAGTCACAGTGTGAACAGGATAAGCGGTGATGGAGATTGAATGAATGAATGATGACAGAATTGCACACACTGAGCAGTACCAGTGGAAACCATCGGGGGCAGTGCCACAATGATTCAAGCAAGACTTGACAAAAACCTACAGACATGAAGAAGACGAAGATAAGGAGAAGAAGAAAGACGTGAGGTTTCAAAGTAAACAAAATGTGCTGTCCACACAGCGTGACATATTTAATGACCTCAGTGAGCGGGTTCATTGTTACGTTATTCGAGAAACGGCGTCATATCAATCAACGCCATTTAGTGAGTTGTCTTATTTTTTGACTCTTCATCGTCATCAACTGGAAGTAAAGATGTCAACCTACAGAGAGTATAAGGGTGCTGAAAGACATATTTCAAACAGACATATCTATCGAGCTATTTGGATGGATAATAAACTGATCAGCCATAACATTAAAACCATTGAAAGGCGAAGTCTGAAGAACATTATCTGGTTACCGTGGTTACCTTTCAGTGGGCGGAGTGTACTGTATTAGACAGCAGGTGAACATTTTGTCCGGAAGTTGATGTTCGAAGCAAAAAAAAATGGACAAGTTTGAGGATCTGAGAGACTTTGTGATGACTAATGGACTGGGTCAGAACACCTCCAGATCCACAGGTGTTGTTGGGTGTTCCTGGTCAGCATTGGTTGGACCTACAGAATATTTACTGTAGCACAAATTGCTGAAAAGTGAAGGCTTGTTCTGATAGAAAGGCATCAGAACACCAACTGACATCATGGTGACATCCTAGAAGGAACCCACCCTCTATGAGGCAGGTGGTTTAATTTTATGGATGATTTGTGTATTAGCACTTTCAGCTTTGGTACGCGCCTTCTTACCAAAACGCTAAGTTCTGTGTCCAACCAGGATTTACTCTTTATTTGTATTTCATTTTCAGCTGCTTTCACTTAGTGTCCTTAAATGAAAAGGCAGTAGCAGTCAGTAGCTAGCAACAAGCAGCAGGTAGTAGCAGTAAGCAGCTAGTAGTAGTTAGTATCAGTCAGCAGCTGAGGAGCAGTCGGTGGAGTGTGTGAATTGTGATCAAGGATCTGTTCAAGGACCCTATGACATTCAGACTACAGCGGCGTTCAGGGGAACGGTTACCTCCTGAGCTACAGCCTGAGCTACAGCCGCAGGAGGTAACCGAATCATGACCATCGAATAATCGATAAATAAGAACCATTATTTCCACGTAAGGGGCCTCGGAAGCTCCGCCCCCTGCCCCTCCCTCACACCCAATAACCCTGACTCAGATCTGGTGGATGTAGGACGTTTAGGTGTGTCCCACCTTAAAGGGTAGTCTTGTTTACTCGATGATGTCCTCTTATTTACTTCTACATTTCAAACTTTTCTCAACCAACAGTTTAAAGTTTGTGTCCGAGTCCGATTTTAGGAAAGCTGTTAAGAATCAGGACAGCTGCAACCACAACCCCCGACCCCTGACCCCTGACTTCCGACCCGTCACAGAAAGAGCTGCAAACAAGGCTGACCCGCCCTACACACACACACACACACAAACACAAACAAACATTCACACACACACACACACACTCACAGACACACATTCACACACACTCACACACTCACACGCACACATGCTCACACACAGACAGAACCCTAACACGCTCTACAGACTCTGCCTCCATCACAGAACCGTCATCACCGCACAGGGGGGACATGGGAAATATGAAGGCGGGGAAAGAATCATTAACGCCACAAAGGAGGAGGACGAGGCATCATGGGGGTCTAAGCGAAGGTGATGGATGGAGGGACAGAAGGGGGAGCGGGGAAGAGGAGGGGGGTTTAGAGTCACTGAAAGTCATTTGAATCATTTTAAGTCTTAAACTATTTCAGATGACATTTGATGATGGTTCTTGTTTTATTATTTAAGTGTTAATTAATATCTCAGTAATGCTGTTTGTGTAAAAAGTAAATATTGTGTATATTTATTCATTTACATCTTCATTTTATTCCATTTATTTATTTTTTCTGTTGCTCCACGGTGTGTATTCTCCATGTTCTCCCGCTTATCCGGGGTCGGCCCTCAATGGCAGCATTCTAAGAACGGCATTTCAATCATCCCTTTCCTCAGCAACACTCTCCAGCTCATTCAGGGGGGGGGGGGGCTCCCGAGGCTCTCCCGGGCCAGATGAGACATATCGTCCCTCCAGCAGGTTCTGGGTCCACCCAGGGGTCTCCTCCCAGCTGGACGCGCTTGAAAAACCTCCACAGGGAGGCGTCCATTTTTAAATAACTATGTTTTCATTTCATTAACTTAATTTACTTGGTGCGTAATTAAAATAACTAATATAGAATTAAATATTGTAACATTAATTTTGAAAAATCACTATATCATTTATCTTTTTTTTTTTTTAGAATCTGTTTATTTCCACTTATATTTTATTCTACCCATCATTTATTTTTTGTTTGTTTATTTATTATTATTATTAATACTATTATTATTATAATTAATAACTTCTAAATATCTAAATATCTAAATCTTCCTTTATTTAGATTTTTCACATTATAATGACTTAATTATAATAAATCATATATCATTATATTATTGTAAATATCATTACGCATTTTTTCAATACTATTGTGTTATTTTATTGTATTATTATGTATATAATTATTTATATTCATATCTGTTATTTATTTATGTGAATGATTTTTATTTACATCATTTAATTGTATCTATTCATTTATTCTCTATTTTTTTTTATCTTTAAATATATCTGTTTTGTTTTTATAATAAATTACATTTTTAAATATTGTAATTACCTGATTATAACACATGTCAAGTATATAAAACACTTTTACTGATATGTGTATTTTCATTGTCTTGTGTTTTTATATTTTGTCATCTTTTGTGCGGAATTTAAATAAAACAAATGAATATATTTTTTAAATAAAACATGAAAACATATGGATTAATATTATGGGGTACGTTCAAACGGAACTCAGTGTGCGGCCGGAGACGAGCAGTGAGGTTGGTAACCATGGCAACAGAGAGGTTTAAATGTAAAATAAATTGACAGTGTTTGTCCTTCACATACATCCCATAATACAATAGTTTATCAACACCTCTGCTCCCATCATCCTCCTCCTGTGTCGGTGCATAAAGGGGTTTAGCCCAGACCCTCCTCCTCAGCAGGAGGTCAGAGGGTAACATCCATCACCTCCCACACAGCGACATGCGTCGTCACGGCAACATTGTTGAATGACGGGTCAACATTTCCTCCCACTGTGTTCTGAATAAAGTAATCGTGTAACTAACTAGTAACTAAGTACTGCTGCTGGAGTCTCGCCAATTTGTTCGGTCTTTATTTCCAACTCCTGCGAACTTTAAATCTGATCTGAGAAGCCGGATCTCCATCTTCTCTTCCTCTTCCTCTTCCTCTGATGAAAGCGAAGAGCAGGAGTTGGAAATAAGGACCAAAAAAATTGGTGTGACCGAGATTCGGCAACTTGCACTTGTTTTCTTTTTTTTAGTGCCACTATTTTTTCTTTCTATGTTTATTTCATGTTTCGTTTGAGTACAACAAACTGACACACGAGGGACGACGCGTCCTCCTCGCTGTCCTACTGCTCTCAGGGTTTTATACTGCTTCCATCTGAACGCTTTATTTACTTCCTATTAATAAACAAAATGATTAAGTCCTTTTATAATATATTGTTTTCAAACAGAGTATTTTTCAGAACATCATTTTTTGTTATATTAAAGGAACAGTTCGCCTAAAATGATGACGGTTATTTGACGGAGGTTTCAAAAACATTTTCGGAGTCACAATAAAAGAACGTTACACTCTGATCTGGACTGTTTCACTGTATGAACCTGGACTATTTCACTGTGTGAACCTGGACTGTCTCACTGTGTGAATCTGGACTGTCTCACTGTATGAACCTGGACTTTTTGACCGTATGAAGTTTGACAGTTTCACCGTGGGGCGACTCTAGATCAGTCGGTAGAGCGGTTGTCCACTTATCTGAAGGTCGGAGGTTCGATCCCTCGATCCATGTCGAAGTGTCCTTGAGCAAGATACTGAACCCAAGTTGCTCCCAATGGCCGTTCCATTGGTGTGATTGATGGCGTGAATGGTTACCGCTTCTGATGAGCAGCTGGCGCCGTGAATGGCGGCCTCTATCATGACTGTATGAATGTTTGTGTGAATGGGGGAATGCTGACTCGTGTTGTAAAAGCGCTTTGAGTGGTGGAGCAGACTAGAAAAGCGTTATATAAGTACAGTCCATTTACCGTGTGAACCTCGACCGTTTCACAGCGTGAACTTGGACCACTGCACTTTGATCGTGAAGGACTTTCCTTCTAATCTGTCCTCTAATAAAGTTCAGCACACGAAGAAGAAAACCTGCGTCGTCTGACACACGTCATAAATCCTCTCTAATTGGTGTTAAATCCAGTTTTAAACGGAGTCTCTCATTATGTTTTGACTGTCATGTTCTTCCATCCCATCATGAGGTGTCTCACACTCACAGAGTCTGACCACGGAACCAGCGGCGCCTGCGTGAGGTCATCCAGAAGTGACAGCCTGTTGGAGAGCACGTAAAGGAGACGGCAGTAATTAGCAGCCAACGGGTCTCCGTGTCAGAAACCACTCCAGGGGATCAGTATCGTGGGTGCTAATGAGCAGAACCAGACAGCAGAGACCCACATCCACTGTGACGGTCCCACCGCAGAACCGTCTGAGTCCTCTTAATGAGGGACAGGGATCTTAAGGGGGGCAGCAGGTCAACAGTAAGACAAATGGATGTTTAAATCATCTGATGGAGCCTGTGAGTCTTTTCAGCCGGTCGAGAGCGCTGCCGCACGTACACCATTCAGAATTCACCATACAGCCATAACATTATAACCACCGGCATAATATTTGTGTAGGTCCCCTTTGAGCCGTTAAGTCAAGGGGCGCTAGATATTTGAAGGAGTGATGTTGTATCTGGAACCAAGATGTTACCGGCAGATCCCTTAGGTCCAGGAAGCTTTGAAGATCGCAACAAACTGTGATGCCACTGTTGGTTGACATCTTTCAATCAGGTCTGTTTTGGGTTTCCTCAGCGTTCTGTACTGGTTCCTCCTTCTTTAGATCTATTCAGCTCCACCATGGACTTCCTCAGGGTCCTGTATTGGTTCCTCTCGTTTGACATCAGTTCAGGTACATCATGGAGTTCCTCAGGTTTCTACACTGGCTTCTACTACAGTAGCTGTTCTGTAGGATCAAACAACACAAACTAGTCTTCACTAGGAGCCTGACCCCCCCTTAGGAGCCTGATCTTGGTGGTCTTTCCTTAGACTACTAATTAGTGCAGACCAGGAACACCCACCTCAAGACCTGCATGTCTGGAGATGTTCAGAACCAGACTTTTAGCAATCACAATTAGGTGAACAGATCCTCAGTTTGTCCATTTTTGCTGCTTTCATCCATCCGACCCACTGACAGGTAACCGTGGTAACCAGATAAACAATGTCAGCAGTCCCCATTTAAGTGGTTATAATGTTATGGCTAATCACTGTATATTCGAAATGTAAATCCAAGCTGCATCAACGCAGATTAAGAAATATATAAATAGCCTGGAAGCAAAGGTTTAGGATCATCTCAGAGACCAGAACCCAGAGAGACCGGGTTTCTAGTGTAGGTTCTTTGGATCACTGTAGAATAATGGGACTCTTCAGACTTGAGAAAGTCCGACTCCATCCGACTCCATCTGAAACCCTGAACGAAGACAACCTGTGCCTGTGGGTCCAGACCGCCTCATATCGGATCTCCATCAGGTTCTATCAGAAGGACCAGGACTTCCCGCTCTCTCTCGTCTCAGTTGGAGCCGTTGGAGCTCCTGCTTCCCGTCATGTGACTCCCCTCAGCTTGACGCCGCGGTCGGTGGCGGCGCAGACAGTGGCCCAGTGTTGTCCTCCTTTAGGGGGATTCCAGTCCGACTACAGACCGTCACATGGACAATAAAACTCTTCTCTTCTACTGATGTCCTTTTTTTTCTGGCAGCCTTAGGACTCCTTCCTAAATCATTTCTTTGGGCCAGAATACGAACACATGAAGGAATCTGTTCTGAAAATAGACGAGGTTTGCACGTGATCATAATCACTCAGAGGGTTCAAACCTCCGCCAAGTCTCGACAGAACCAACGGTTGTCATTACTGTCATCAGAATCAATTCAATAATACATTTATTTCGGATACTTTCTAACGACTAAACCCAGATAAATAATAAAACCCCCGATGGATGTAGACTCAGAACTTCATAGTTTCTGATGAGGTGATACGCCGGAGCGTTTGTCTGTTTACCGTAGGGGTCCGTATTTCCTTCGACAATCATATTTTTGAGGGTCCAACATCAGATACAGCGATTTGGTGCCGTATCCAAGAGGATATTGGCGTTATTCACGTAGCATTAATTTTGCGCGTATAGATCAGAAACCTATTAACAGATTCGGACAGAAACTAGGGTGGTGTCACACAGAGAGAACGATGTTTAGAATTTAATATGCGTGTTTTTTATTCAAACTCAAAATGGAATGGAACAATAATAATTAAAGAAACTTTCCTCTAAATTTCATGCAAAGTTGTTTCTTGTAATTTATGCGTTATTGTAAAAAAAAAAACTCCAAAAGTCTCGCAATAGTTAAAACAGCGGAGGTCACGTTTTAGAAAGATAAAACATAACCTCTTGGCGGGGGTTATGATGTCATCCACCGTTTGACGTCAGAACACACATAAATCGTTGCAGGTGATGTTGGCCCGTCTGAACGCCGCTGAGAAACAACAGAATCCTAACTCCGCCCCATTTCGGAAAAATACAAGCACCCGGCAAGAAAAGGGGGCGTGTCCTGTAACGCCCCTTTTATCCTCCGTCTTAGTACAAAGATAGAGTCGAGGTGACTTTCACACCCAAAGTGTTCAGGTCCTTAACTCGGTGAAAGAACTAATACTGCACTAAAAGTAAACTTAAGAAAAAGTATGAGAGCACAATCAGCAAAATGTCTTTACTGTAAGTAAAAGTAGTAGTTGTGGTTTTTGATTCTTCTGTTAAAAGTGGATAGTGATAGTACATCAGTACACAGATATTAAATGTTCATATACTATTACTGCGTTCATACATGAGTCTATTTTATCGCTGTAGAAGTAAAAGTCTGAATGAATCTAATTATGATGAAGAGTTTCTCCAAAAAGATACTTCTAAAAGGATCAAAGATATTTTTTTTACGGCTAGCTTCGCTTAACTTCTGTGTCATGCGGTCATGTGACTTAGAATGAAAGGTTAATCATCATCGCGAGAACAACCGATAAACTTAATAATGACCCAAACATGCACAGAACCCAAAGCTGAAGAAAACGAGGTGAATTAAACTCTCTGAGGGAAACACGCGAATAATCAAAACATCATGAAATGTTTGTGTATTATATCTGTTTCGTTCACTCAATGAAGCCATAAATAATAATAATTTTGCAGCATGAGCACGTTGTTCAAATTGTTGTTTGACGGGAGCGTTTGCATGAAATTAAATTATTTTAATAACATTTAACATTGTAACCTGAAAAGTAACCTAAGCTTCAGATGAAGTGTAGTGGCGCAGAAGTAAAAGGCAGCATCAAATGGAAATACTTAACGTAAGTAAAAGTGACTCAATTGTGTACTTAAGTACACTACTTGAGTAAATATGCTTCTCGCTTTACTCCCTAATGTCACCGATGTCGTCTGGGGTAACGTAGATCCATGAATAAATAAAGCCCATCTGTTCCGTGAACGATACAAATAACCTTTCTGTCGTAGATTCTCACGCTACCATTAACTGTGACCAGAGTAAACACACGTCAACCTCAACCTCAACCTCAACCTCAGCGTCAACGTCCTCCTGACTCCAGCTGGACATTTTCAACTCAAAGCAAGTAATGTGAATTTACATAATTTACCTCCCAGAGTTTCTCACAGCTACGTTATTATTGTAATTATTATTATTATTATTACCATTATTATTGTTATTATTGTTGTTGTTGTTGTTGTTGTTATTATTATTATTAGTAGTAGTAGTATAGTTATTATTATTATTGGTATTATTATTATTATAATCAACATTATTATCATTATTATTATTACTATTATTATTACTATTATTATCATTATAATCAAAATTACTATTATTATTACTATTATTATTATTATTATCATCATTATTATTCTTATTATTTTTATTATTATTACTATCATTATTATTAATATTAATATCATTATCATTATTACCATTATTATTATGATTCTTATTATTATTATTATTATTATATATAGCTGCATTTGACGAGTTTTTCACGTGAATTTTGAAGTCGCGAGAATTACGCCCCCTCTTCCAGGAGCATTACAGCGTCTGTAAACTAAATGCCGCCGAGCTGAAAAATCCTCCTCCTCTTCATCAACGTCCCGCTGACTCCAGAGGGAAATGTTCAAGGCAGGCGAGTTATGCTAATTTGCTAAAGCACCGCATTTCCTGTAACGTTTAATATAATATGAATATATATATACATATATAGTATATATATATATACTGTGTATATACATATATAGTATATATATATAATATGTGTATACTATACAGTATATACATATTAATCTATTGCAAAAATAAGCGCAGACATTTTTAATACTACCTTCACAACGAAATTGTGAAAAGAACCAGCTCATTTTGAGCCATAACCATGAAATTGACCGGATACTGGAGTTTAAGATTTAAAATTCAAGAGGTTTATTGAATTTTTTGTGAAGCAGCTACATAAGAAGCCAAAACGAAGAACACAAAGCTTTTAGCTTGAAAAAAAAAAAAAAGTGCCAATATCAAAAATGCTTGAAATAAGATGCGATATTTAAATGAAGGAGATCATAAATTATCTGGGGAATTCTGAATTTGAAGAAAATCTAATAATTAGGAAGTAATGCCTCTCCGAATGAGCCAGTACTGCTAAAGGGTACAAAAAGTCCCTCTTTGTTACTTTACATGTAAACGTCTTCATTCCAGGTACATTTGACTTGTTCAAAGTTGTATAATAGTGACACAGTTTCATATTTGGGACCATCGTGTTCTTCAATGAGATTAGAAAAGTGATATTTAAGCCTTTTAAGAGTAAAAAAAAGTCTTTAGTTTAGCTGTAAATACTCATATTGAGTATTTGAGACTTTTTTTGATTCGACGTCCTCTGCGATGTCTCCCGCTAAGTGAAAATACAAATATACCCGCTGTAATTCGGAGTTTTTGCAGTGAGGAAGATGGCACACCGACCTCGTCAGAGGTGAGAGAAGTCCAGATTTTGCATCTTTGGTGTCTCTGCGCTGATAAAACCTTCACATTATTTTGAAATCATCTTATTTCAAAAAAAAATAAAAACCCAACCAGAGAGACCTGGATGGTACCAAAACAGAAGAGCACAGAGAGGCTGTTCTGCTTTTCCTCTCTGACACACACTTGAGTTGTCCTCATCCTCACTGCCAGAGAGGAAGGGTCAGTGTATCGCCTCATGACAGAAACCAGACACTCGGTCTCCGACAAACACAGACCACCAGCGCCGGTCATCCTGTCCTGCTTTTGGACTGAGTGGATTACCCTGCAATTTCAGGGGTCTGACGGCCCAGATGTGAGCTGTTTGTAAACCCGGGTCGCTCTGAGGAATGACAGCAGACACTAAACATCTGGATCTCTATGAAAGGCTTCTGTATTTTACTTCGCAGGAAGGCGGGCCCAAGAGAATCTGCTGATTTCAGCTTCATGCTTCCCCCTCTGAAGAATCAGAGGAGGAATCTGGGGTGGATATATGGTTGGTCCTGGTGCTCGGTTCAGATCATCTGATACCGGGCTTCAGAATTTGGACCATTATAGTGGTAAGTCTAAGCAAAACATCCTGGAGCGACTGACGGTGCTGCTTAGAGACAACAAACACTCTAACCTATAATAATAATAATAATAGTACATTTAATTTATAACGCACTCTACATTTGGATCAAATCTCAAAGTGCTAAAAGGTAAATCAGATAAAAGCATCAATAAAAAATAAAATAATAACTATATAAAAGCCTGACCAAAAAGCAGCAATGTTAATTAAGGTTATAGGTTCTGCTAAAAAGGAAAGTTTTAAGTCCTTTTTTAAATGTGTCAGTCGTCTGTGGAGCCCTCAGATGGTCAGGGAGGGCATTCCACAGATGAGGGGCAGAAGGCCCGATCACCCAGGGTGCTGAGCTTAGTCCGGGGAAGGAGGAGGCGGTATGAGTGGGTAGAATGGAGGGATCGTGTTGAGGTCAGTGGGGTGAGTAGTTCTTTTAGGTAGGGGGGT
>VRLP01007181.1:0-23444 GCA_009660295.1 Lophius piscatorius | reverse complement strand
ATTGCTGTGTTCTCTGGTCTTCATCATGATGAAGAACCTCAGAGAGAATCAGGCCTGTGTCACCTCATATTTATACCCCAGTCAAACAGGAAGTACCTGTTCACCTGCTCACACAGGTGAAGATACAGATATAAAACCTGCTTCAGTGACCTTTAACCTCAGGATTTACTAGAGGAGTCAATAATTGTGGCTCACATGTTTGAGAGAAAGATATTTTATGTTATGTTCTATTTTAAGAATGTAAGGTTTGTCTGTCTTGACTTGAGTTAGAGGTTCGACTTTTGTGAATGTGAATGAAAGATTCAGGTATAGACAGACATCCTCTGCGTCTGCGAGGGTTCTGTATTTATTCTGAGAATGTTCTGTTTGGACAATCTGGATGATCTTCAGTAATGGAGATGATCTGGTTGCACTGAGAGCCTTGATTGGTTCCTGATCCGACCGGTATGTGTTCTTGTGTCAGGAGAACCTGGATACTGGAGCTGTTACAGGAGGAGACATTAGACTTTGGCCTTTCTTTGTTTTTATAAACTGTTGGGATGTCCTGGTTTTATCTGTTCCAAACTAAGACTTCATCCACAAATGTGTGTTTTTGAGAAGCCCTGATGATGTTCTGTTTTCCAAACGCGTTTGTTTATTGCTGCTTCCACAGACGCTCGTCTCTGAGTGGCGTCCTGGACAGTAACTGATGTCCTGGTTTCATTTCCTGTAGATTGTTTGCTGCTTTAGTGCTGACTCAAACAATGGCATTAGCAGCAGACTGCCGTGATTCGCTGGTTCTGCCGCCGGTGGGTTTGTTCCGAGCCTGAAACCGTCGGACTTGGAAGAATCCATCCATTTTGAAGCTCTTCCTGATCCAGATTTGGCTGCTGATCCAGAAGTGTTGTGCCAAACAATAACAGCTACAATATGTGCTTCACAAATGACTGATGGCTTTATGAAAGTGAATTAAAAGCATATTCGCTCACTGGTTAACCGTCTGATTCCTCCTCTCTCTGGACCGACCTGAAATAAATCCCCCCTGAATGCGAGATGTCGCTCTCGCGTCAAGTACCGGCTCTTAAAATGGAATGGACCTTTGGCTGAGACTCTGGAGATGGAAAGCGTTTGCAGCGTCTCCTCTCCCCACATGCGTTCAGTATAAATATGCACTCGTGTGTTTGATTGTGTGAAATCACAGGGGCGTTCTGATTACAGCTCTGCACTGTTGTGTTGTGGGGGTTGCCTGGCAACCGTCTCTGCCTCCAGAGAGGGAAGTAGGTACCGAGACGACGGGAAGGAATATTAGGTGCAAAACAAGGATGAGGGGCGATCCGGCGCTGGAGGGATTGTTGTGGTTGGTGTGATTCTGTCAGCTGTCTCACACTCAGGATACACTCGACGGTGGAGGAGGAGGTCTGATCTGACAGCAGTGACCCAGAAGAAGGGATCGGAGACCGAGGCCCGTCGTTCCTGTGACCCGTGGGTCACACCTCTAAACGCTCCTTTTGCAGCTTTATCTTTGAACTTAAGCTTCATTTCTGCTCCGTTCTGTTTCTATGTTTAAGTTTCATCCCTGTCCCGATCCCACGACTCGACCCGCATCACATCAAACCGGTTCTGACAGTAGACTGTGAACCTTTTAGTCTGAAACAACTTAGATTGAACTATATTCTATTTTCCTGTCGTGGAACATTTTAAACAACGCTGCAATTTTGAGATTTGTTGTGGAGTTGAAATGAAGATGAATCTGAGCAGCGGCGCTGATTTAACGTCAGAATAAGTTAATTATCCATCGGAGCTAAAACAAAGTTACAGATGTGACAACGGGCGCCGTGGTTCAGACGCAATGACCCAGTTCTGGTTGTTTCCTCATTTCAGGAGGTTGAGTCGGTTCTTCTGGGTCAAATCCTGCCGTTTGTACGCAATAGAAAACATAAATAAATAGAAAACCTAACCGACGTGGGGTTAAAGCCGTAACCCAAAACCACCTGTGGCCGGGTCGGTCCTCTCTAGACTCGGCACCGCATTACCAGAAAAATCCAAAGCGGGTTGTTTTTAACCCAGCAGTTTTTAGAGTGTAAATAAGACTCACTGTGTGTTTCCTTCATCCATGACTGGAAACCTCTTGGACTAAAGCGTCACGTCTGAAGCGGGCGGCACCATTTGTTTTACCTGGACATCCAAAGTTCCATCTGCCGGCACTGCCAGGTCCAAAACCAGGTCTGAGTGACAGACGAGGAGAGTGGAAGAAGAATAAAGTAAGGGCCAGAGATCCGACCCGAGTCCAGTCGATTAAAGTTCTTCTACTTATCAACCGAAGCTTCAGTGCTGCACCTGTAGGTTCTGTTAACGCAGCCATACCTCTTCTAATCAGGATTGAAGACAAACGCAAGTTCATGCAGGGCTTGAGAGCAGAGAAAGAAGTCCTAACAGAACGTCTTTCATGTTCTGCAGAACGTCTTTGTGAAATCACAGGTTCTGATCCAAATCCAGTCAAGTTCATGACACGGGTGGGTTTGAGCCCCTCATGCCAAAGGGACCTCCTGAAAACGTCTGGACCTGCTCCTGGTGAGATGGAGGATGTTGCCCTGGGGAATCTCCAGGACCTGGATCTGGGCCCCTGGACCTTCTGTGGTCAGTGGTGACGGCGGCGGCTGATGCAGCGATACAGAACGTCTTAGAGGTTCTCAGGTGGATTCAGGTTTGGGGAACATGAGGACCAGTAAATGGAATTAATACCTTCATCCTCCAGGAACTGCCTACTCACTCTGACCACACGAGGCCGGGCCTTGTCCTGGACCAGGAGGACCCAGGGTCCACAGAACCAGTGTGAGGTCTGACACCAGCAGAACCAGAACTAGAGAAGAGTCAGTCAGGAAAGATAAGGAGAGAGAAATGGATTCTGGTTCTCCACCTACAGAACCAGAACCTTCTAGTGGGGTTGTCATGCTTCTGCCTCTCCTTCACCTGTTGTCACTTTCATTGGTACCAAAACATGTGAAACTGACTCAGAACCGCTTGTTCTTCTAAACGGACAGACGGATGTCCCTGAAGTTGAAGTGGGTCGGTACTGCGAGGGTTAAATGTTGATGGAATGTTCGTCGCTGCACATCCTTCATGTTGACATCACGAGTCCAACAGTGTCATGGACCCGTTTCTCATTTTCTGCCTCATAGACCTCAGTGTGAGGACCGGTCACATGGTTCCGCCACTAGGGGGAGCTTTAACTCCCTGTTGGTCCAATTTAGTCCAAATGTGGTGCAGAAGAATCGACAGAAGGATTTATCTTCTATGTATCATGTTTTACTCAAGGAGTGGAGACAAACCTCCTTCCATTGAGCATCTGAGAGAAGTTGATCTGAAGATGAAGATGAAGATGAAGAGTATGTGTTTGCAGTATTCAGATCTCACCTGGTCCGCCCGACCGATGATCACAGAACCGTTATCTTCATCCTGAGGCTCCTGCAGCAGAACATTAGTTGTTTCTCACTTTCTGCAGATGGTGATCCGGTCCACATCAAGTCTTCTCTCTCCGTTTCCTGCTCTTCCTCCTCCTTTCCGTCCTGAGTGAGTCTGCGAGCCTCAGACTGCAGAATAGTCCCTAATGGGATCTTGATGTTAAAGAAAGGCCTTTAAAAACAATTATTCAGATGGCTGTCTGCCGACTCTATCTCCTAATCCCCGTGAAGCACTCAGACTCGACCCCGGCTGAATCAGTGAGGAGGAGGAGGAGGAGGAGGAGGAGGAAGAGGAGCTGCTGGAACGTCCGGACGATCTGAGGAAAAGGCTTTTTACTACACGACGAGAGAGGAGAGATCTGCTGCAGCTTTTAGAGGTTGTCAAACATGACATTTGAGAAAATGTCAAAGGGACAGCTCCTTTATCTCTCAGACGTTGGACGGTTCTGACGGGTTCTGACGGGTTCTGACGGGATCTGACGGGTTCTGACGGGATCTGACGGATTCTGCGGTTCTTCTCTCTGAGACGCCGGCAGCTCCAACAGACAATGTTCTCTTACAGTCACAGCTGCTGCCTCATGTGTTCATTTTTTTACTATGTTTGTTTCTACCGCCACATTCATTCTTACCTTCTTACCTTCTTACCTTCTTACATTCTTACATTCTTACCTTCTTACCTTCTTACATTCTTACATTATTACCTTCTTACATTATTACCTTCTTACCTTCTTACATTCTTACCTTCTTACCTTCTTACCTTCTTACATTCTTACCTTCTTACATTCTTACCTTCTTACATTCTTACCTTCTTACATTCTTACCTTCTTACCTTCTTACCTTCTTACATTCTTACCTTCTTACATTCTTACCTTCTTACCTTCTTACATTCTTACATTCTTACATTCTTACCTTCTTACATTCTTACATTCTTACCTTCTTAACTTCTTACATTCTTACCTTCTTACATTCTTACATTCTTACCTTCTTACCTTCTTACGTTATTACCTTCTTACCTTCTTACATTCTTACATTCTTACATTCTTACCTTCTTACCTTCTTACATTCTTACCTTCTTACCTTCTTACCTTCTTACATTCTTACCTTCTTACCTTCTTACGTTATTACCTTCTTACCTTCTTACATTCTTACATTCTTACATTCTTACCTTCTTACCTTCTTACATTATTACCTTCTTACATTCTTACCTTCTTACCTTCTTACATTCTTACCTTCTTACACTCTTACACTCTTACATTATTACCTTCTTACCTTCTTACATTATTACATTATTACCTTCTTACATTCTTACCTTCTTACCTTCTTACACTCTTACACTCTTACACTCTTACATTATTACATTCTTACCTTCTTACATTATTACCTTCTTACCTTCTTACATTCTTACCTTCTTACATTCTTACCTTCTTACATTCTTACCTTCTTACCTTCTTACATTATTACATTATTACATTCTTACATTATTACCTTCTTACCTTCTTACATTCTTACATTCTTACCTTCTTACATTCTTACCTTCTTACATTCTTACCTTCTTACCTTCTTACATTATTACCTTCTTACATTCTTACATTATTACCTTCTTACATTCTTACCTTCTTACCTTCTTACATTCTTACCTTCTTACCTTCTTACATTATTACCTTCTTACATTCTTACACTCTTACATTATTACATTCTTACCTTCTTACATTATTACCTTCTTACCTTCTTACATTATTACCTTCTTACCTTCTTACATTCTTACCTTCTTACATTATTACCTTCTTACCTTCTTACATTCTTACCTTCTTACATTCTTACCTTCTTACCTTCTTACATTATTACCTTCTTACCTTCTTACATTCTTACCTTCTTACCTTCTTACATTATTACCTTCTTACATTCTTACACTCTTACATTATTACATTCTTACATTCTTACCTTCTTACATTATTACCTTCTTACCTTCTTACATTCTTACCTTCTTACCTTCTTACATTCTTACCTTCTTACATTCTTACATTACCTTCTTACATTCTTACCTTCTTACATTCTTACCTTCTTACATTATTACCTTCTTACCTTCTTACATTCTTACCTTCTTACCTTCTTACATTCTTACCTTCTTACATTCTTACCTTCTTACCTTCTTACATTATTACCTTCTTACCTTCTTACATTCTTACCTTCTTACATTCTTACGTTCTTACCTTCTTACCTTCTTACATTCTTACCTTCTTACGTTATTACCTTCTTACCTTCTTACATTCTTACCTTCTTACATTCTTACGTTATTACCTTCTTACCTTCTTACATTCTTACCTTCTTACATTCTTACATTCTTACCTTCTTACATTCTTACCTTCTTACCTTCTTACATTCTTACCTTCTTACCTTCTTACCTTCTTACATTATTACCTTCTTACATTATTACCTTCTTACCTTCTTACATTCTTACCTTCTTACACTCTTACACTCTTACATTATTACATTATTACATTCTTACCTTCTTACCTTCTTACATTCTTACCTTCTTACATTCTTACATTCTTACCTTCTTACCTTCTTACATTATTACCTTCTTACATTCTTACATTATTACATTCTTACCTTCTTACCTTCTTACACTCTTACACTCTTACATTATTACATTCTTACCTTCTTACCTTCTTACATTCTTACATTCTTACCTTCTTACATTCTTACCTTCTTACCTTCTTACATTCTTACCTTCTTACATTATTACCTTCTTACCTTCTTACATTATTACCTTCTTACCTTCTTACATTCTTACCTTCTTACATTCTTACCTTCTTACCTTCTTACATTCTTACCTTCTTACCTTCTTACATTATTACCTTCTTACATTATTACCTTCTTACCTTCTTACATTCTTACCTTCTTACCTTCTTACCTTCTTACATTATTACCTTCTTACATTCTTACCTTCTTACATTATTACCTTCTTACCTTCTTACATTCTTACCTTCTTACCTTCTTACATTATTACCTTCTTACATTCTTACCTTCTTACCTTCTTACCTTCTTACATTATTACCTTCTTACATTATTACCTTCTTACCTTCTTACATTATTACCTTCTTACATTCTTACCTTCTTACATTCTTACCTTCTTACCTTCTTACATTATTACCTTCTTACATTATTACCTTATTACACTCTTACATTATTACATTATTACCTTCTTACCTTCTTACATTCTTACCTTGTTACATTTTTACCTTCTTACATTATTACATTCATACATTCTTACCTTCTTACCTTCTTACATTCTTACCTTCATACATTCTTACCTTCTTACATTATTACCTTCTTACATTCTTACCTTCTTACACTCTTACATTATTACATTATTACCTTCTTACCTTCTTACATTCTTACATTCTTACCTTCATACATTCTTACATTATTACATTATTACCTTGTTACATTTTTACCTTCTTACATTATTACATTCATACATTATTACCTTCTTACATTCTTACCTTCTTACATTCTTACCTTCTTACATTCTTACATTATTACCTTCTTACATTCTTACCTTCTTACATTCTTACCTTCTTACATTCTTACCTTCTTACATTCTTACATTCTTAACTTCTTACCTTCTTACATTTTTACATTATTACCTTCTTACATTATTACATTATTACCTTCTTACATTATTACCTTCTTACATTATTACCTTCTTACATTATTACATTCTTACATTATTACCTTCTTACCTTCTTACATTCTTACATTATTACCTTCTTACCTTCTTACATTATTACATTATTACCTTCTTACATTTTTACCTTCTTACCTTCTTACATTATTACCTTCTTACATTATTACATTATTACCTTCTTACATTATTACCTTCTTACCTTCTTACACTCTTACATTCTTACCTTCATACATTCTTACATTATTACATTCTTACCTTCTTACATTATTACATTCATACATTCTTACCTTCTTACATTATTACATTATTACCTTCTTACATTATTACCTTCTTACATTATTACATTATTACCTTCTTACATTATTACCTTCTTACCTTCTTACACTCTTACATTATTACATTCTTACATTCTTACCTTCATACATTCTTACATTATTACATTCTTACCTTCTTACATTATTACATTCATACATTCTTACCTTCTTACATTCTTACCTTCATACATTCTTACATTATTACCTTCTTACCTTCTTACATTTTTACCTTCTTACATTATTACATTCTTACCTTCTTACCTTCTTACGTTCTTACCTTCTTACATTCTTACCTTCTTACATTATTACATTCTTACCTTCTTACCTTCTTACGTTCTTACCTTCTTACCTTCTTACATTCTTACCTTCTTACCTTCTTACATTTTTACCTTCTTACATTATTACATTCATACATTATTACATTCTTACATTATTACCTTCTTACATTATTACATTCTTACCTTCATACATTCTTACCTTCTTACATTATTACATTCATACATTATTACATTCTTACATTATTACCTTCTTACATTATTACATTATTACATTATTACCTTCTTACATTCTTACCTTCATACATTCTTACCTTCTTACATTATTACATTCATACATTATTACATTCTTACATTTTTACCTTCTTACATTATTACATTCATACATTATTACATTCTTACCTTCTTACATTCTTACATTCTTACGTTTCCTCTCATCTTTATCTTCTGCTACGTTTAATTATTTTTATCTCCTTCAAGATCAATAAAGTTCTGTCATCTATAAACGATATTTTTGACTGTTTGTTTGAACTCAGAATATTTCACATAGAACCAATCAGACAAAAGGTAAATAATAATAATAATAATAATTAATAATAAATCACCTTCTGAGAAACTCAGGACGTTTTACAAAGACAATTTAAGATAATAATGATTATACCAGAACATAAATAAGAATACAGTCAAACAGTCAAATAAACACAAAATAACAAACTTTAGCTTCAGAACACAGGATGTCATCAGAAGTCCAATCGCTGCTGCAGTCGGACCGAATCTACCTTCAAGAATATTAATCACTTCATCTTTCCAGAAGTTCTTCTGCAGGAACGGGTTCTGAGATCGACAGGAAGGATTCTTTTCCTGCAGTCGTTCCTCAATCCCAGACGTTTCATGGAAGGAGGTTCAGGTGCTTCACTCTCAGAACCTTCGGATAAAGTTTCCTGATCCTGACTTCCATCCCTTTTATAGCTGCCCTGAAACCCGATCGGGTCCAGAGCTCCTCTTTAGACCTGGATATTATATATTATAGTTCTTTGACATCCAAACATAATTACCCTGAGACGAATGATCCTCGTCTTCACAGTTCTTCATTTCAGACCCGTAAGAACCCAGAACCGTCTCACAGTCAAAGGTGTGGCCATTTATAACGTTATAATAATGTTCAGATCTTTTTATCCGTTTAGCCCTCCAGCTCAATGAGGTCCGCTGACCAACTGTCTGTCCTCCTCCCTAAGACAAAGTCCGAGGTCCGGTCGGCCCCCTGGTGCCTGTTCTGCTGATCTGGATTCCTTCGCTCCAGCTCAGGACATGGTTACATTTGTTTCTTGTCATCGGACTTCTTCCTGTTCAACATGAGTTTGATCTTTTTCTGCTGTTACTGGACTGAACAGAACTTTGCTCGACTTTTAAAAGTGCTTAGAAATAGAAAAGGGTTTATTTAAAAAGAGTCGGGGGGAGTTTGTAGAAGCTGGAAGAGTAATGTGATAGCAGACGAAAGAATTCCCCCTCCGGGACAAGAAGAGGTTCCACTGTTGGGATGGATTTTTCGCCGCGTAGAAGACATTCCTGTAAATACCGTGAAACAGAAACAACGTCTCTGTTCACCGTTAGTCATTCAAGGACTGTAAACGACAATAAAGTCAGACTCACCTTAACCTGGAAATCAAGATTATTCTACACGTATGTCACATTTCAGCTCCTTCTCTCCGGAGAGATATTATGGGATTCTCCCGCTAAATGGTTAAAGTCTGTTCTTTAAGTTTTCATATCCGTCAGTCATTCAGACAGAAAAACACTTTTACTCAAATGACGGGTTTATGACTTGATGCTCGCTTTCTCATAAGTTTTTGGTTTGAGTGTAAAATCCTGTGTTTTCCACATGTTCCGACCATAACGAGAAAAGTGATTTACTTTATTGTTGATTTGTTTATATAAGAGAAAGACGTCAAACTTTATTTATGGTACATTCCTGCGGACACTAATGTTTCCTTCTGCTGCAGCGCAGGAACCCAACCCTTGTAGAATCCTGTTTGTGGGTTTGAACGCCGCCTCATCGGCACGAGGCAGAACCAGAACCTCACGGACGGTCCGGTCCCAACAACCGCCTGTTGTTCCTTCCGTTCTGCGGCGTCTTCGTCTCCTGCTCTTCCTCCCTGCCGGAGATCAGCCACTTCCATTAACGCTGGTTGGGATCGGAGCCACATCCCAGAATAGTCCCGCGCTCGTGAGTCGCAGATGAAACCCCTACAATGTTCAGAGTCAAAAGCAGGATGTCATTTTCACCTCTCCACGTGTTCTGCTCGTTACAGCCCGACCCGTGTGAAGCTGGGTTTCCTGCACATTCTCCCCGCCGACCCGTTTCATCAGCGTGAAAACATTCCATCTCCATTCCAAAAGGCGGCAGCCGTGATTGGCGTGTCCTTGTTCTGTTTTACATCAGATGTGAAAATAATTGGTACCTGTATTCCTGCACATGCTCTAAAGCCCGGGAACAGCACAGCGGCACGGGCCTCCTTCCAGCGCCGACTCGGATCCTCCTCTCTTCGCTCCAGATGTGGAGGCTGACAGACGGAACATCTACATCTGTGATATCTGGAGAGAGAAGACCTGTCATACCTTCAGGTTCTTCTGTTGATGGCAGGAGGAGATGACATCATTCTCAGGCGTACACGAGCCCTAACAGAACCAAAGATCCGATCATGTGCTGCTGAGCTGTCCTTCACCTCCTCAGTGCCTCTTCATCATTTCCTCCTGCTCTGCACTCACTCCCTCCAGTCATCCCTGAGGCGACTTCTCAGGAGGACCAGCCTCTTGAAGAACATTAAGGATCCGGTACCCGGGTCGGCCCTGACAGATTGGATGTGATCCGGGCGGTTGAGCTGCTGTAATTGTTCTCTGGAGGAAGTTCGAGCAGTCGGCCCAGAATTCATCACGCCGTCTGCCTCCGGGCTGCAGCATCGCCGCCGCAGCTTCTGTCCATTCCTCACAGCTCGCCTCTCATTTTAACTTTATTTATTATAATAATAATAGATAATACATTTCATTTATAAGGCACTTTACATTTTTAGATGCTCTAAAGGTTTGGATGTATCTTTGTGATGAAGAGCAGTGGCCTGCTGGTGGGTGGAGAGGTGGAGAGGTGGGGTCAGATGGTTGTAGGGGGAGGAATTATCATTTAATGTTTTGTACATTAAACCTGCTGGTTTCTCCGTTAAAAGAATAAAAGAATAAAAAGAATATAAGGAGCCCCCCGGCGTCATCAGGTAGATCTTAAATGTATTATTATTATTATTATTATTATTATAACTTCCCAGTAAGACCACACCTTTGAAGGACACGTATTTTATTCAACCAACAAGATGAACAACTTAATTATTGATTTTTCAGAAAGTGTCTGAAGAGCCTAAAACTCCTGAGGAGCAGAGACGACTGACAGCCGGAGCTCCTCGTTCCCCTCCTGCAGACCAGAGAATCTCACAAACGACCACAAACATCTGGATTAACTGAACCAGAGCGACGGGAGCGCGTCCGTGAAATCCAACTGGACCGACTGGTGAGCTCAGAGAAACAGAACTCAGAACTGGACAAGTTTTATCCAACAACTCTTTTGACCAGAAGTTAAAGTTTGTCATTTCCACAAGAGAACTCTTCCAGTCAAGTTCTGTTTCAGGACATAAACCATCGTCTGAGCGTGGAGAAGATTCCCACAGACATTTTTTACAGACACGTGTTGGGAACATCTGGAGCAGCATTGAGTTGTGAGATGACTCAAACGGTTCTTCTCAGGAGCTGGAGGAGGTCGTGATGAAGACTTCATGTCCCTTCCTGGAGTGAAGACATCTGATCAGTGACAGAAGAAGCGTCATCAATAAACCTAATCACCCGTAAACCATGTGGGTTCTTTCAAGTCAGGAGATTTAGGAGCTTCCTGATATCTGTGGATCCTTCATGAGGTGCACCTCCCAACGGTCTGCGCCGTACGTGTGAGGAGGGTCTGGACTCAGATGAAGAACCCTCGGCAGACCGCTCAGGGTTAAGCCCTTTCTCAGGTGAAGAGTTGAAGTCGGGTCCCATCAGGTAGCCGTAGCCTGTGACCAGGAGAGCAGATGTCTCCAGATGGTGTCTGACCTTCACTCCACCTGCTGAATGTCTGCGTTTGCTCGTCGTCCAGAACACGCTGTGGCGCCTGCTTCTTTCACCTGTCCATCACTGGATTCTCTCAAGTGTGCCACATTGACCCGTGAAAGAAAGACCTGCTGCGGCCCGGACCGGGCCTGCAGGACGCGCCGGTTCCCCTGAGGGTTGAATCTGTCATGGAGTCTGGGTCCGTCGATCTTCTTCAGCCATTCTTCCATCTGCTTCAGAGTCTGCAGCGTTGGTTCCATCGTTCAGTGACTTGTGGAAAAGTCCTGGAGTAGAAGCCAAACCTGCTGGTACCTCTACCTTCCAGGATCACCCACCTTCTGGACGTCCCGGTCCAAGTGCCCACGGTGTCCCGGGTGTCTGACAGCCGTCCTGCTCAGACGTGAGACTCTGCTGCTGTTGTCGGGTCGTCCATGAACTCCTGGAGTAACGGCGCCGCGGGTTACGCCCCTGTGCTTAGAAGACGTAGAAGTAAATGATGATGTTTTCTCCTGGGATCCTCAGGTGAGAGGCTGACAAGCACCGACACACACAGGTGTCAGGTGTCAGGTACAAACCGCACTTCCTGTAAGTGTGATATTCTCATGATGTGTTACACGACCCCCCCACCCTCCTTCACGTGTGTGGAGGAGGTGAAGGCCGGTGCAGAGAAGGAGGTCGGCATGAATTCACTGGCTGTAATAAACACTGATGAGACGAGAGCTCCCAGAATCCAAGAATCCTAGAAATAGATTATCAAACTTCCACTCCGGTTAAGCGGCGCTGGGACAGATCTGATGTAGGTGGCCTTTGGAGCAGATCTTCTCCTCACTCATTCACTCACTCACTCAGAGCGAGGGAGAGGGAGCAGACCGTTTTCCCACACCGAGCAGGAGGTTTGTTTTGCTGCAAGCTCCACCTCTGAACTTCTGTTGTCTCCAAAGCCGTCTGTCTCCCTACATTTAGCTCCGTCGTCTGGCCTGCCAAGGTTTCAAGAGCTCCGTGAAACAGAACCAGCTCCAGCGCCGCTCACTTTCTCCCTCTATAAAACCTGCCTGCTGGATTTGTTTCTTATTTGGATCTCATAACCTGCAATTACATTTTTGCTGAGAGCATGCTGTAATTATGACTGGCAGAGGAAACGTCTGAACTGCTGTCCTGCCTGCAGACTGGCGTTTGTTGCTCTGCTCAGGGGTCTTCAGCGGATGGTTGGGTCCTCCTCCACGCTCGGCCCGACTTTCATTCCTCTCCATGGCTGTGCAGGAGCAGCAGGTGGTGTGGAGATGACAGCTGCAGGAGGAGCGTCGTGCAGGAGGAGCGTCGTGCAGGAGGAGCGTCGTGCAGGAGGAGCGTCGTGCAGGAGTCACTGTTTGGGGAGTTTGTGGCTTTCTGTGCTGAAGCGTTGCAGGAAGGGCGGCGTTCTAAGCGTTTGCACAGTTGCTGGTGGAGCTGAAGAAGCCCTGGAGGCCCCGCCCACTCTTTAGAAGCCCACACCTCCTGTTTGGAAAGGAGACTTACTTTACTTTTCAGACTCAAGTGCAAAACCAAAATATCATTTTTAAAGAGAAAAAAAGTTTCTTTTGTCTGCCACAAAGTCCAGGAGGTGGAGATCCTTTCAGGAGGTCCGTGTTTGAGAAGAGGTGGAGATCCTTTAAGGAGGTCCGTGTTTGAGTCTCACAGGTTGGATTCCAGACAGAAGACAGCAGTAAAACACTTTTGTTGTTGTGCAGCTCAACAGCTGGAAACAAATCTCTTCTATAATTGTACTTTAGGTTTACTGGCAAAATGTAATATAAATCAGCTGCCTGGACTAACCGACTGAAACAAGAACATTTTAAAGAGCTCAATGTGACAGATTCAATTCTTTTCACATTCAACACTTTTTAATGACCTCTGCAGTCTCTAAATTATTCAACCCCTCAAATATGACCCTTCCTAAAAACACACATGTGCAAATCAGATGTTGTTAAAACGCTGTTCCAAACTGAACGGACTGACTGGAGCAGGAGAGGCCAGACGGTCTGGTCCTTCCACAGAGGAGTCATGGCATCCAGACACAGACACAGATACAGACACAGACACAGACAGATACAGACACAGATACAGACAGACACAGACAGAGACAGACACAGACACAGACAGACACAGACAGAGACAGACACAGTTACAGACTGTGTCTGTAACTGTGTCTGTAAAAGTAGAAAAAGCTGAAGCTGGAGATGGAGACTCGGCCTCTACAGACGAGCCGCCGTCTCAGCCCTGTGGAACACCTTTATGCTGTCGCTCATAAACGGAGGACTAAAGAGCTGGAGGACGTCCTGAGGAACTCCTGAGGAACTCCTGAGGAACCCTGCAAAGACGCCTGCAGGCGGAGAAGGTGCTCCGTTATTCTGGAGACATTCGTCACTAAAGTGAGCGGACTGGATAAAAGTGACTGGAAGACTGAACACAGCAGCAGGAATGTCTGATCCTCATAAATGGAATTATTATAGAACTGCACACGCTGAAGATGAGAGGAAGAGGAACATTCATTCACAGTTAAATTCCATCCACGTCTCAGCCGCGTTACTCTGGACCAGTGAGCTGAGGAGAGAACAAATAAATAAGAATCACGTGACTTAAAACCGATCAAAGACGGTAAAAACAGGAACAGCAGCTTAAAGAGAATCGGACCATGTTTGAAAAAAGAGAGAAATCAGTTGAAATGAAAATGTAGCATAAGAACAAAAAACACTGAACAGAAACGATGTTAAAGGTGACAAAGTGAAAGCGTCATCAAAGGTTACATTCAGGAGAAAACAAACATTCCTAGTGTCTGTTGTACTGATCCAGTATTGAAAGGATGATTTCAGAAGCAGAAACCAGGATTATCAGATAAAGACATTTTATTCCTTAGATTTCAAGGGAGTAAACATGATCAGGGTTTGTTCCTGCAGCAGCTCAGGGTAGTTCTGTTCTTCTGTTCTGCTGTTCTTCTCTTCTGCTGTTCTTCTCTTCTGCTGTTCTGCTGTTCGGGTGTTTTCTTCTCTTCTGCTGTTTTTCTCTTCAGCTGTTCTCCTGTTCTCCTGTTCTGCTGTTCTTCTGTTCTACTGTTCTCCTGTTCTCCTGTTTTTTTTGTTCTGCTGTTATTCTGTTCTGGTGTTTTCTTCTGTTATGCTGTTCTGCTGTTCTTCTGTGCTTCTGTTCTTCTGTTCTGTTCTTCTCTTCTGCTGTTCTCCTGTTCTTCTCTTCTGCTGTTCTTCTCTTCTGCTGTTCTTCTCTTCTGCTGTTCTTCTCTTCTGCTGTTCTTCTCTTCTGCTGCTCTTCTGTTCTGCTGTTATTCTGTTCTTCTCTTCTGTTCTTCTGTTCTCCTGTTCTGCTGTTTTTCTCTTCTGCTGTTCTTCTGTTCTACTGTTCTCCTGTTCTCCTGTTCTGCTGTTTTTCTCTTCTGCTGTTCTTCTGTTCTACTGTTCTTCTGTTCTGCTGTTTTTCTCTTCTGCTGTTCTTCTGTTCTACTGTTCTTCTGTTCTGCTGTTTTTTTTGTTCTGCTGTTATTCTGTTCTGGTGTTTTCTTCTGTTATGCTGTTCTGCTGTTCTTCTGTGCTTCTGTTCTTCTGGTCTGTGCCTCTGTTCTGCTGTTCTTCTGTTCTGCTGTTCTTCTGTTCTGTTCTGCTGTTCTTCTGTTACATTTATGGGTCTCATTCCCGCTGCACTCTTCCTGAGTCGCACGTTGTTCTTTGTTCCTCTACGTCTGAGTGCGATCTCTTCGGGTCGTGTCAGGATACCCGGTTCTGGTGGCCTGCAGCTCCTGCTGTTCTCCTGAGATAGTTTGTTAGTGGCTGGACGGTAAAGACAGTCTAGATACAACATCTGCTCAGAGCAGGTGACAAACTCCTGATGAAAGCTGTTCCTCTCTATCAGGTCATCAGGTCACCCAAGCATCTGTCTCTCAGAAAGTATGATGACTGAAACTATGGGATGGCGAGCTGGTGGGCCTCACATCTCTCCGGCTCTATGACTCTGTCCACCACATGGAGGCAGTAGAGTCACACGGTTGACTCCCCTCCACCCCCGTCCTGCTCCGTCTCCGGGTGTTTGGGAAGCCGCTGAAGTGATTCCGTCTCCGTGTTTTTGGCAACCGGGCCTCCGTGTGAACACAGGTGTGTGTGGCCCTCCGGGGGCCTCCTGTCAGCCAGATCCTCCTTCACCTGAGGTGTTGGTACTGGACGCTGGGACTTCTCTCCTGTCAGAACGGGTCGGAGACAGAGAGGAGGACGTCCTCGCTCAGACTCGGCAGGTCTTTTTGACTGATGAGCAGGACCGGTCCAACCATCATGTGTGGCTCTCCTTCTCCTCCAGGGGGCGTTTCTCTCTCTTCCACTCTAGCAGACGTCGTAACGTTCCCTCTAACCCGTCGGTTTCCTGCACGTTTCCCGCCTCACAGGAAGTTCGCTGGAAGAATTTCCCTCCAGTCAAATATAAGGCAGGTATCCTGACGAGCTTACAGAACCGACTGGTTTCACTCTAAACGGTCGAGTAAATGAGGCCGAAGATCAAATCGTTTCTTAAAATCATGTTTTATCAGACTTTATTTGTGACTCCTGTCACATTTAACCTTTTCACACACTAATAATATTAAATAAGTAGGATTTATTTACCGTCTAGATATCAAACATCAGAGCAGTAGATCATTTCAACGAAGATGAAACCGGTTCTGGTCCCGAGTCCGTCTCCTCACAGAGACCGTTTGTCTCTCGCTCTGATCTTACGTCGTGTCAGAACCTCTGTCTTATTTTATTCATCTTTTAAAAGCGACATGAAGATTAACACAGTTAATAAAAACAGACTTTTTCACCTTGGAGTTTTAACTGAGGTCAAACCCGTCGTCTCAGCCGGGCTTTTATAATTCTGTTTAATCTGTGATTAAATACTAAAACTCTTTTTAATGTTTCTCTCCTCTGATGTTTTTAGATCAAAGGTTCTGACATCATCATATTACAGAAACATGAAAGGAAACATGAACATGAACTTGATTGTTCAACTTCTACACAGTTTCTGTGGGTCAGAACCAGGAGGACCCTCCATTTGGACCAGCTGGACAGACAATGGACCCAACATGGGACCATTATCCACTGAGCCCAAAAATGGGGTTCTGACCCCAGAGAGGGATTCTGGCTTTGAAGTACCACGTCTGTCCACCAGAGGGCGCTGCAGGCTCACACTCCAACTTCTGACTGGGACAGAAATCAATGATTTTATTCAAAAGTATCAAAGTTCACCGTAAGAAATATAAAAACTAGGTAGAAGTCTGATAGTAGAACTTCAGCTGAGAAGAACCAGCAGCATCAGGTGAGCTTCTCTTGGTCAGAGATTATTTCCGGTTCAGGTAGATGCCCATATATGGAGTTCTAGGGTGGGCGGGGTTACCCACTGGTGTTCCACTTCTCCAGCAGCTTCTGACTGAGCCCAGATCCAAACTGGTCCTCCAGGTTGACCTGAAGGTCAGCATGTCGTCCACCAGATGGAATATTAAAAACCACCACCAGCATTAAAGTTTTTACTCAAACATTTGTTTTTGTTCTCCTTGTTTACAGCAGAACCTTTGATTTGTGTTTCATCGGGATCTGTTTTTATGACCCAGTTGTTTTTTTCTCTTTAATCTTTTCTTTGCTGATATTAAACCTTTCAAAATAAAAATAGTGGTTTTATTAATTATAGTCTCGGAGTTTGTGATTTATTTTTAACGTCAATCAAACATTAAAAATACATCTGGACTCAATAATGACGTCATGCTGGACCTTGAGTTTCATAGGAAAGACATTTTTACAGAATATCCTTCTGGTTCCGCTGAAGGCTGTCGGTGGTCTTCCTCAACTGCTGCATTCTAGTTCTAGGGGGCGCTCTTGCTCTTCCATACTTCGGTGAGGAGAGGGCGCAGGTTGGTGAGCGTTTACCTTCAAAGTAGGAGGTAGAACATCTCCAGGAGGTCCAGAGGTCCGAGCCGAACCTCGGAGGAGACTGGAGGGTCTCCACAGCCCCCCCCCCTTGAAACCGCTTTAAGAAGTGCGCCCTGCCCTCCCGCCGGAGGATGGGAATATTTTTCCAACCATCCACGTCCCCTCCTCCTCCCCCTCCCTCCTCCCTCCTCCTCCCACAGCAGCCAGTGGGTCAGTCAGTGCGCTGCGAGCTTCAGGACCAGTCACAGCAGACGGAGGAGATCAGGAGCTTCTTTCTTGTGGCCGAGAAACGAGGAGTCCAGAAGGTTCGCAGCATCAGATAGATCCGGTCCGGTCCATCTCCAGCAGGATTGATGCTCTCCAAGTTTCCCCTGGCCCTTTGTGTTCCGGTACCAGACCGGGGATGTTCTTCTAACTCTCCGGACCGTCTCTCCTAGTTCTACTGCTCCTGCCTTCCACTCGGATCCTGGTTCCTTCCGTTTTTCTGAGGGAGAATCTGCGGATTTAATCGTCGTTCGTTAAAGGGGCACCGAGGATCGACCGGGACCACCGAGCGTCTGTACGGGGATGGAGCTGTGGTCACGAGTGGGATCTTTGGCGTGATCTTTTATCCGATCCAGCCCGAAACATTCGGATCTGCTCGTCCTGTGAGAAACAGGTAATGGGATCGGAACCGTCCAGAGTCCGCAGCACCGAGAACAAGGCAACATTGTTCGGAGAGAAGACAATCAGGGCGGCGGAAAACGGTCGTCGGTGCCGACAGATCTCAGACTAGTGGAGTTTATTAGATCTGAGGAGCAGCGGTTCGGAAAAACGAGGCTAATGAGAAAATAATTGGAAAGTCATGGGATCCGAACTGAAGTAGAACCGCTGCGTTTCTGCTGGAGATCCAGACCAACAAGTTCCTCCTGCACGTCCGACGGTCCGGCTTTGATTCGGTGCACATTCGTGTTCCGTGGATCCATGAGGTAGTCCACGGCGGCTCGAACCCACGCTGCGACTCGTCCACCTTCAGCCCGAAGCTGCAGACGTGCCTTTGTTCGGAACATCTCACGGACACAGAACCTTTTGAGTAGAGGGGATTGCACATGCCGGGGGTCCGGGTGGAAATGGCGTGTGGAAGAAGTGGGAAAGCTTTGGGGGTTCTGCTGATATTCGTACTGGATTTACTGGGGACGGCGGCCAGCAACATGGAACCCGTCTTCTGGAACTCCCTCAACCAAAGGTAAGAGCGTGTTTGGACTTGAAGTTTACAGGAAGGAGAAGGAGGAGGAATAATTACGCTGTCGAAAGAGTAACGAGTGGTTCTGGCCCACCGCGGAGGTCTTCATCACTTTATTCACATTCGGATTATTCTCAGCTTTTCCCTCCTGAAATCGCGTCATTCGGTGGTTCTGTCTGATCCAACAAGGATCCGGTGTGAACGGGAGACGTGTCTTCACTCCCGCAGCTGAGGCGTGAAGACACTCCTTCTCCTCTGGTTCTGGTGACCCGCAGACAGAATCTGAGCACGCGAGGCTCCGACTGACCTTGTGAACATCTAGGCCTAGGCCCGCGAGCCCGGGGTGCCCACCCGTCCGCGCTCATTTGCATTTGTTCCGTCCCCCGGAGAGGTGTGAGGCATTAGTGGAGGAAATGTCATTTTAAACACCTCTGGCCGTCCGGTACCACTTTCCTCACACCTCCGCCAACTCCTCAGTGTCTGAATAGACGCCCGGTGGCGGAGGGAGGAGGAGGAGGAGGGGGGGCTGGAGAATAAGGGTCTTGTGTGGAGGTGACACTGGGCCCCACTTCTGTACATCCCCACTACATTTCAGGCAAAATCCCAGAACCTTTTCCAGAGGCCAGCGGTTCCGAGGAGGAGCTGCTTCCTTTTAAGAATCCATGTTTGTGCAAAACGTTCTTCTTCGAGTTCTTCCAGTCAAAAATAAGTCTTACCCCGAACCTGAGAAACAAGTGACGTACTTCCACAGGAATTATTCTGCCTTTCTGCATTATTACTGACCTCGTCTGATCGAACCGGGTTTGGGTCGATATGATTATTAAGGATGATTCAACTCTTACTTTGATCCGGTCCAACTTTAAACTTTATTATCTGAAGTTCTTGCTTCTGTCCGTCCCTGTTATGACCCACTGGTGTTTGATATTCTATTATATGTATATTTTATATATATATATATATATATATATATTTATATATATTTATATTTATATATATATATTCTATTATATGTATATTTTATATATATATATATATATTCTATTATATGTATATTTTATATTTATATATATATATTCTAGTATATGTATATATATATATATATTTATATATATATATATATATATATATATTCTAGTATATGTATATATATATATATTTGTATATATATATATATATATATATATATATATATTCACATGGACTCTGTGGGAAACTAAAGTTTATTAAATCTTGATTTAGTTGCTGCCACTAATGTTACAGTATTAATATTATCTGATCCAAATAAATGAAGTAGGTCCGACAGAGTTCTGAAAGAAACCCGGTAATACCGTGAACGTGAACGGTGACGTAAAAATCTCCTGTTGAGTTCAGAAACAGTCAATCTAAGTTATAAAACGGCTTTAATGAAGAATGGACCCAAAAGAAGAACAACTGGGTCCTGGGTTCTGGGTTCCGTCATCCGTGTCAGCGGACCGAAGGTCGTTTAAAGACAAATACCGGACCTGAAACCTGAAAGGTGTTTTTTTTCCCTCGGGGGGAACGCGGCCGTTTCACAGACTGAGGGCTTGTAACGCGGCCGTGTTCTGCGGGTTCTTGAGTGCTGGACCCCCGCCGCGGATCCACGCATGAAGCCGCTAATGAGGGTTTTTTGTCAGCAGTGGGTGGATCCACCAACAGGGAGGAATCTTTTCTCGGGGCTTCTGGGACCTCGCAGGTGATTCCAGGCTCTGATACCTAGGGGCGTTTGGTGTCGGGTGGGTTCGGATCGGTGGTGCCGCTCGGTAGGAGGTCCCTGCCAGCCATTAGAGGGTCGGGGGGTTCGGGTTAATTATTCCCACGCATTTATTGAAAACATACAGCCTGTTGTGAAGAGAGGCGTGTTTGTTCTGGTTCTCTGTTTGGGCCTGACTCCGTCCTTCACCGGAGTAACGAAGTACTGTACTGTACTCCCGGACCCATCTGAGGTACTTCTACCTAACCGGAGGATTTTCTCCAGCCTTTTTATAACTCCACCACGTGTGTCTGAAGGCCTCCGTTATTTCCGTTACTCGTTACTTCTTAGTTTATTTGTTCATAAAGGGAAGGATTTCTCTTTAAGATTAACACAAAAGTTCTGGTTCTGGAGATGTTGGTTTTAAGAGATTTAAAGTTTTACGGTACAATAATGCTTGAAGAAGGTAATGATGAAGTACCCAGCAGCATAAAGTAATCGGATTACTTCGTCTTTTAACGTCTACAGCACAACCAGTAAAATAAATCCAAATATAATAATGAAGTACTTTGTGACTTTAAGTACATTTTACTGTTAGTATTTACTCAACATGAGTCGGGTCTGAAAGGGCCTGGCCCGGTACCAGGGGGTTCTGGGTTTGATCCCTTGGTTTTGTTTTCTATCCACAGTTTTGGACAAATGTTAAGGAGTTAAAAAGAAAGAAATTCAGATTTTTCAAAATGGAGTTTTTGAGCCCGTCAGAACCCGGACCCATTTGTTCTTGGATGAAAATAACGTGGGTTATAAAAAAAACCTGTTGGAACAAGTTTTAAAATCATTTATATATTTATATATACGAGAAAGTTTTTCCTCCTACTTTAATGAAATGAAATAGATTTAATAGATTGAATCTGTTTCTGTTTGTTTCTTTTCTACAACATAAATGAAACAACATGAAAACAAAAGAACAGAATTAAAGTGAAACCAAGTTGTTCTTTTGTAATTGTTCAAACGGGTCGTCAGAAGATGTTTGGTGTCAAATGGACTTTTAAAAGACAAAAGTAGCAGAACTTCTATTTAGACAAGAGGAGAGGACGGTTCTCTCAGACCGGCCCGACCCGTGACCCGGCAGCCTCCGTCCAGCACCTGGGTTGTTCCTTCAGTCGGGTTTGGTTTTTTTACAGTGTGGTTTTAGTATTTCACTCAAGCGGAGGATCCGTCCATCACCTCCTGGTTCTCCACCTGAGGAGCAGAAGTTTGGGCGGCCTGAGGGCAGAATGGGTTTTGGCCCCAGGCTGAAATATGTTAAGATTCAGTTCTAGTCCAAACAGAACCTTTCTCCAGAGGCCACACATCTGGTTTGTACTTCTGAAATGAGGCGAAGAGTGAGCAGGAGCAGGAGCAGGAGTGTTCGTCTGTCAGGTGGAGGAGCTCCTGATGGACGGATGGTTCCGTCTCATGTCTGAGCAGCAAATGGACCGTCAGGTTGTTAACCCCTCGACCTCTGCTGGTTCTGCTCCTTTGAAGCTCCGACCGTCCACCTGCAGCGGCCTCCACCTCTCCTCCCATCCTCCTTCCACTTCTGTGAGCAATCCGGCTTGTTCGACTTCCTCCCCCTCCCCCGCTGCTCCTCTGGTGTTCTTCCCCGTGCTCTCGGTGGCCTGCTTCTGTCTGGCCCGTCTCCTCCTTCTCCTCCTTCTCCTCCATCTTTCTTCCCTCCTCTCACTCCTCTGCCCGTCTCTATCTCACCTCCCTTCGTCACACCCCCGTTGGTCGCCGCAGTGATCAGACGTGGCAAATTGAAAACACGTGTCACATCCAGCGACTAATTACGGCGCCGCAGCAGCCGCGTTTGCTGGCTGACGTTAGGAGCGAGGGAGGTCAAGAAGGAGAGGAGGCCCCCGAGGGTCCAGTGGAGGACACCTGATTCATTCCTGGACTACATGATGATTAAAGCGAGGAGGATCCATGAGTCCCAGAGAAACGTCATCAGAATCTTTACGGTCCTCCAGAGCTGAAAACACTCAAGGTACCGGCGGATCCATCAGGTGACGAGGACCAGGAGCCAAAAGTTGAACCAGAAGCAGGAGGAGCGGCGGAGGGAGCAGAGAGACGGCCGACACTCCTAACCATCAACAAATCGATACCAGTGAAGTCTCAGGTTCTGCTCCAGGAAGAGAGACCTGAACCAGAACCATCACCTTTAGGAGAGTTTCCCGCTCAGACACTCTAAGTTCTCACCTCAGCACCTCCTATGAGTGATCAAAGCTGACGTCAGGGAGGTGGAGGGGGGGGAGAGGAGGAGTGGGTGCTGGACTGACCCATAAACAGACCGCATCAACCACTGGGTGTCACATTGGTGGACGCACACACACTTACACAAACACACACACACACATACACTCTCAAACACACACACACACACTTACACAAACACACACACACACACTTACACAAACACACACACACACACTTACACAAACACACACACACACATACACTCTCACACACACACACACAGACACACATACACTCTCACACACACACACACACTTACACAAACACACACACACACATACACTCTCACACACACACGCACACACACTTACACAAACACACACACACACATACACTCTCACACACACACACACACACACACACACACACACACACACACACACACACACACACACACACACACACACACACACACACACACACACACACACACAC
>VRLP01007180.1:2500-23458 GCA_009660295.1 Lophius piscatorius | reverse complement strand
TTATTTTATTTTTTATTGATGCTTTTATCTGCTTTTGCTTTGTAGCACTTTGAGATTTGATCCAAATGTAAAGTGCATTATAAATTAAATGTATTATTATTATTATTATTATTATTATTATATATGCCGTTTTGGTTTTAAAAAAAGTAAGCTTCTACACTGCTCAAAAAAGCTGAGGGAACACATATCCATCACAGTGTAACATAGAGTCAATTAAATTTCTGGGATAGCGTTCTGTCTGGTTAGGAAGTATACGTAACCCTGAATCACATTCACTTGCTTTGGTGCAAATGAAGGTGTGAACAGGTGGACTTGCAGCTCGATTGGCATTTACCACAAAACACCAGAATGAGTAAGTTCAAACTGGGCTCGTGTGGCAGATGTGAACGAGTATGGACACAGTGCACACTGGTTTGGTGGTGGGTCAGTAATGGTCTGGAGAGGCCTTTCATAGACCTCCACGTGTTAGCCAACAGTATTGTGACTATTGTTAAGTGCCTGGAGGAAATCATACGACATAACTGTCAGACAGTGGTGAAGTGGTTTCTCCTGGTGTTGGAGGACAATCACCGGCCTCAGGACATCAGAGTGCGTCGGCAGTTCCTGGATGATGAAGGTACTTTGACTGGTTCTTACAGTATTTTATGTATTACCCAAAATACACACAGACACACTGATGATGCTGTGTGATAAAGAGTTTATGGCAAACTGCCAAAAGGAAAATCCTTATGGTTGATTTAATATCTTTTCAGTTGTTGGGATCAAGTGGGGCAGAGGCAGAAAAAAGCCATAAGTAATGCAGAGCCACAGACCACAGACTGTTTTGACGCATTTCTGCAAACGTTTCACCTCCAGCACTTACCTGCCATAGTGTTTGATGGAAAAAACAATCAAAGCACGTATGCCTGAGGAAATGAAATGTGTTTATCCACAGGCTTAAAGCCACTTAACAAGTCACTGACTATGTCAAGCCGCCACTTCTCTATTGATTCAAGAAAAATACCTCCTCCACCACATGTGTTTAATCAAACCAAAGGCCTTTAGTGTTAGGTAACCACCATTCGTATTAATCCTACATATTCAGATTCATGAGAAATAAGGCAAAACATTCCTAGAGGTTTTTGTAGTTGTTGTAATATGTGTAAAACAAGAAACCTTTCCTTACCCTACTGATGGGTTGTAGATCATTTGAGTTTATTTACACCTCGATTGCACAAATGTCATACAAAGACATTAAGGGCAATGGCCGTTCTGTGAGATTAACAGAGACATGAATGCTGAGAACTTTCCTGAAGGATCTCAACAGAATAATGAAATGGGATCTCACTCAACACAAACTTAAAAGTGACAGATTGCTTACATTAACTGGGGATGTTTCTCAAATAATGTCTCTCTTGAAGATGTTATTTCATACCTTGTTGGGCTAAAAATACACGAAGAAAGAGCCTCTCCAGGATCTCATTAGTAGAGATGAAACCATGCAAGGTTACAACCAAAACAAAAGTAAAAGAGAGCTATGTTGAAAAAGAAAATTGGAGGATATGACAATTGTAGGTGCACTGGGTAAAATCTTGTTGTATCTTTTTGAATAATGGAATATAATATTCATACTAACCATGGGCCTCAATCACTGACCGTTCATACAAAGAAATGTCTTCTCAAACTCAATTTATGTCGTTTTTATGAAGATTCTGGTGATTTTCTCTTATTTGGGTTTTGTTCTTAGGTGAGAAAAGAATATATGATCACTCTTTAAGAGTACTCTTAAGCACATTTGAGTGATGCCATGTTTGTAAAAAATAACCGGATTTTGGGTTTTCTTGATTTATACTGTTGTATAGTACAGGATTTGAATTATTATGAAATACTTTTTTCATTTCTAATAATTGATTGTAATAATCATTTTCATTATTTTACCAAGCATTTTGGTTTTGCTTACTATTAATCAAAAACTTCCAAAACAAATAGGTTCCGTGTGTCTTTATTTTTCCAAATGTTCATTCATTTCTTTAAGTGTGAAGGTGTGACCAGTGTTGATGCTATCTGTGAAAGGTTGGTGCACGTCTGCAGGAAGGCATTGGCTGTGTGATGCCTGGTTATACCTCATGGGGTGGTTGCAAGGGGGTTTCTTGAACTTGGGGACATTAGGGAAAACATAATTAGCAGTTATTAGTAATTAGTATCAATATTCAATTTAAACAGGATGCTAAAATTAGTTACAATTGGGAAGAATTCCTTCACACACACTCTCACACACACATACTTCAGAAAAAGTTCATTCAGTTTAGTGTCATACTGTTCCCCTCTCCACCATCTGATGTCTCTCTCCCACCATCAAATGCTGCTGTTGTTTTTGGAGTTTTGTCGTTTACAGGCATTATCATGGACACCCTGCCAATACGTCTTGGCATAAATACTTCAAACATATTTTTCAAAAGAAAATATCACATTTCAAAAAGATTAGATTTTTATGAAGCACTGGGGAAAGTTTCAGTGAGAAAGAGTATTTTTCACACACTATGAACATAACTGATTCCTCACACACTGTGAACATAACTGATTCCTATGATATGAGGAATGAGTCACACCTCTCACTTTATCGTCTTAATTTCCTGCTCTCATTTTTTGGGGTTGTCAATGTGATATCCGCTGTTCTCATCAGCAGATCACATGAATCCAATAATGCAGTGACACAACTTTATTGTCTTTTTAATTGATGATTTCTGTCCCAGTAGTTCATTCATGCTCTTGTTACAAATTACCGCTGCCTTTCCATCACCACCAAATCTACACAGATTCAACAACGTCATCATCTCATCAGCATCATCAGTCTCAGAGTCTTCAGCCACCATCACTTCCAGTGTCTGGACTCCATATGGCAGTTTATCTTGTTGCTTTTCAGGGCAGATACAGTTCAATCACAATCGCCCTGGTGGGCCTCTAAACGTCTAACAACTAATTTCCACAGATCATGTCTTGTAATTAAAAATTATTTTATCTTCCCTGGCTTACCTCTCCTGATTGAACTGGTTTTCTCTCAATCTCTTTCTCCCTCTTTCTTTTACTGTTCCTGCTATGATTATGGATTAGAATCATGATTGACCAAAGATGCACAATATAATTAAACCCCATGAAATGATTATAATAATAATAATAATAATAATAATAATTATATTACATTTAATTTATAACGCACTTTACATTTGGATCAAATCTCAAAGTGTCAGGATCCCTGTTCACTGTTCAGTCGTTCATTAGCTCGGCCAGTTTTCTATTAAAGCATAGCCAGTACCATTAATGAAAACGTAGTTTTCATTCACTAGAATATGCACATGAGCAGAAATACATACATTCAAAATGATTCATTCCTTTTCACAGTTTAAAGGAACCCGGAAACCCCAGGGGACGCATGGAGAGGTGTCGAATTGAAGCCAGAATGTCAAAAGCAGGAAAATAATTCCCTAATATTGAAGTCTCTCACACATTATTAATTAATTATCTCGATATTGAATATTAATTATGGATCCAATATAGTTACCTCTGCTTTTACCTGTAGTGAGCCACAACTATTCAGATGGCAACTTTCAATTGAACCCACATGGATGAGTAGTTGGGTGGTTTATAAATAAGGAATTTAATCAGATATTTCAACTAAGGTTTATGAAATGCTTTGTTTACATTGGTTGTGCTCGATTTTAACATTTTGACGGAGCCATGATGCATGCAGGGTGGAGGTGTGCGATTGTTGCTTAGGCTAGTAGTTAATCTGCCGGTCTGAACCAAGCAGCATATTGGAAGCCGCCACATTGTTGAGTGGGGAGCAGGAGCAACAAGTGTTGTCTCCCAGTTTGAAAGAAAATATGGTGAAATGTTTCTGTACATTTGTACTCTGCACATTTGTTCAATAATCATTCCCAAAGCTGTTTGTTGGGCTATTTTTCGAACTATAATTGTTTTGTTTCTGTGTTCAGCCAAAGTCTATTGCCGTATTTTTGGAATTACAAAAATTCATTTTATATTTCTCTTGAATTCTTTTTTTTTTTACAATAAATGGCTGGAAGAGCCCCAGTTATTATTATACAGTTGTCAACTATTCAGAATGGATTTTTAGTCCAGAAGAGTGCATGGGTTATGATGGTGTATTTGCACAACGACCACTTCAGTGCGAGTCATTGGAAAAAAATCGATATCTCAACAGGGGATGTAGGGAGGAGGGGCTGAGGTGAAGAATATGGAGCTGAATGAAGGATGGAGACAGGGAGGGCAGGGAATTGACAGAAAAAAAAAGGGTAGAGAGTGTGAGATGAGAGGCTGAGGCGTAATGATTAACGTTCAACAAGCTTCAACAGTTATGTGATGATTGGAACATTGATTTTTTTTTTCTTTCCCACATGCACCAGAGTTATGAAGAACTTAAATCAGCAATGTGATAAATAAACATTTCTGAGTAGAAATGAAGTTGGTCATTTTGTATACACCGAAGGGAGAAGAAACACTCTCCATTAGGCATAAGGGGAAGGTGTGGGGGAACAAAATTAAAATTGCTGTTGTTATAATTCAGACATGAAAGAGCTGCATAATGTCCACATCTGAGGTTTGTTCCATGTGATGGAAAATTAAAAAAATGAATAACGCTTGGCATGTCCTTAGATGTAAAAACTAATTTGTGAAGAAAACACTTCTTTTAAAAAAAAAAAAAATTCCCATTATAAAAACTATAATATAAATAAGGCATCATATATTCTATATTGCTTAGACAATATTATTTTTTTATTTCTCTGAGTTCATCATATATTTTCTGTTGCCTAAACTAACTCTAACTTTTCTGAAAGATGTTTCACATCACTAATATTACTAATATCAAACATCAATACATATCCATTGTAATACATTTAAATTCTTCTTTATAGAGAAATTGCCCTACAATTGTTAACATGGTGTAGTATTATTGATACAATATTTATTTAGAAATATCCATAATGTTTTAAATTGGTTAAGAGATTTTAATAATTTATACCCATATCACAAAGCGCATACCTAAGGGGATATTATACTATATGGACTGCATGCAACAATCTCTATCTCTAATTATCTACTCAAATGAAGAAAAGACATTTGAAATGAAAAAGGAAGAAACACCAGAAGGATCATCATTAAAGTGATACCAAATCATGCTAATTAGTGAAAAAGTGCTCAAAGTTGCACCATTGATGTTTCCCTTTCCCCAGCAAATTCTCCTTCCACAGGCTCTGGGAGCAGCGTGTTAGACTGTATACAGTCTATCACTGTATGATGTTAATTTATCCACCTTTTCTCCTGTCCACCCAGCCAACTCTCATTTTCACTACAATCAGAAGCAGAATCCTAGAGGGTGACGTTATTAAGAGAGCATCTATCATACCGAAAAATTCTCGACGTCTCCTTTTTCCCAAATGTCTTTGATTTAGGTTTCACTAGACTGAATTTTAATTAATTAGTGTCATAGATCAGGCTGTCCCTTGTGGAAAAAACCCTTCCCTGAATGGTCGGCCATACAGTTTGACAGTTACTACAAGCCGATCTAGCAGGGACTCCGCAGAGGAAGCCACATTTTTCAAGAACAACCTTACTTACACAGACATACACTTTTCTCAAGGAGAAATAAGATTTTACCTTTTTATGAATAACTTCAACTTCAAAAATTTTCAGCTCTTTCTTAAAGTCATATTTGTTATTTTTCTGTAATTTCTTGTCATTAACCTTTAGTCACTGGAACATAATTTCTGTCTAATCTCATACTGTCTTCATGATACTTTAATGAATGGATATTTCTCTTGTCTATAGAAACTCCAATATGCATAACTTGAACAAAAAGTCAAGTCATATATTTGGGCTGGGAGTATTTTGCCTTTCTGTACTTATTCCACATGATATGAAAATGTAGGAGTTTTTTATTTTATTTCATACAATCCTAAAAATTTTTGTTTAAAAAAAAAGAAGAAAATACACTCTTTTAACCTGAACTATGATTTATCCCTAACCTTAAAAAATATTTTTACGCCATAACCTAAGCATACTGTAACCGTAGTTTTGCATTGTCACACTAGATATATATAAAGGTCATAAAAGACCAAAGAGAATGAGAAAACCTCATTCTCTTTTGGTCTTAGGTTATTCCTCAAACACGTCAGTAGATGACAATTGTTCCACTGTGGATACACTGGGGACATCCTTCTGGGCATGCTCTGTTCAAGTGTGGCTTAGAAATAAACGAGCTGTGAGTTGAGCAAGTCAGAGTTATAGATAGGAGAATGGGATTGTAAAGATATGTGTGTTCTGGAGAGTGTTGAAAGTTTTTGTGTTTGTCCTAGATGTACATGTTAGAAACGAGCGCCATGTTTTGGCTACTTTTGTGTCAAGTCACTCATTAACATGGCGTGCTTGTGCCTTTTTGTTGATATCGCTCAACTTCAACTAAAGTGCATAAACTAAAGTGCATATTTTTAGTTATATCAATTTGATATTATTTGTATTTGAGTACTTTTATTTCTTTTTCTTTTTTTTTGGAACATTTATTTTGTTTATAGCATTTACCAATTGAATGTAAGCATATGGATCAATGCACTAAAAGCATTGTTGATGTTACCGCAATATTGTTTGCATTGATCTGCAAAAATAAACAAGCCGTGACCTGAGCAGGATGCTAAAAGTTGTCCTCTCTCCATATATCGACAGATCCACAGTTGCACAGTAGAAGTATTTATACTGGGCCCCCTGCATGTGTAACTCCCAGATTAGCCATAAATCTGGTGCTTGTAACAGTAACCTGATAAAACCAACCACGTATGTGTGTTTTTGATTTGCAACTCAGTAGATCTTCAAATTGATTAAGTAACAGTTACTGGGTTGTGAACATGTAAACTTTGTTGTTAAGATGGAAGAGTTTGGAAGATATTGCCGTTATACACTTTAAGTTTATTTAAAATTAACAGCAAATAATACTTAATAATTGCTCTTGTCACAAGGAATATCTTCTAAATATTTATAAAGTTTAGAGGTTACCATAAACTCATCTCCGTTAAATTAGACAAGATTTTAATGAAGCACTGCAAGAAAATCATCATCATTAAATGCTTTCTTTATCTTAGAATAAGCCTTTCATATCCACAGTCAGAGCAAGGGTCCCCCCATGGAGTCCACCATGTCGGACTAGTATGTTTGTTATGTAGCCAATGAGGTATAAGCAAACACTGTCCCCTTGGACAAACTCTGTTCAAGGTAGTACTGTTGCCCATTTAACAGACTGTAGAAAAAGTGACGTAATTAATGTAGTAACAGTTTCGAATTGACATCCGTATGAAAGGAGTGAGTCGGCAAGAATGTAGGAGAGGACAGGCGTGTTTCGTATCAACAATTTATCGACTGTGTGGCGATTCATTACTGGGAGATTTTAAAAAAACAGCCAGGCCCAAGTAGCAGCATACTCAACTCAGAAAATCAACTGAAAATGTTGTGCATTGAGGAGACGGTTTGAGGTCCCTACCTTCCTGGCAGAAAACTCAATGCATCCAACATGTAAGAAGAAATGTAAATAATTGTTGTATCCATGTTATTTCATAATACTCAAAGAAGTTCAATCAGTAGAAAATGGAAAAAAATCCCCAAAGTGAGTAAAACATGAACCATTAGATTAAATATGGGTAAATTATGATAATCAAGATTGATTTACAGGAGCTGAGTCATAGGCAACAGATTTGGACTAAATCAGCCTAACGGTTGAGAAATTATGTACGGAAAACTATTTCCGACACTAGGCTGGGATAAAGCTCACCCTAGTGTCGGAAATATACAACTGACCTCTCCCAAAATGAATGTAGTTCTTCCTCGCACTAAGGTCTATTGGGGTATAAAGATGGTATGTGATGATTCCATGATATCCCAGACTTTTACGGGATAAAATAACAGGTGAAACGTCCTCAGCTTTAAAAGAAAAAGTCTTGTTGCTTCTACTCAACCTTGGAGACTGATCATGACCTGGATGAATGAGAATGTAAACAAACATGATACCTTATTGTTTAAAAAATGTAGCACAATACATACATACAGTATCAGACCAGACACCGACTCCAACGTGTTATAAACTGAACCCCTTTTGCCCCCATTGATTTGCTCGGTGTCTTTAGTTGCCACAGTATGAGACGAGAGGCATGAAGGTCCTGATGGACATGGAAATCCCATTAAGTGGTCTGAATACAACAATATTGTTTGAGTTGATTATGTAAAGCTTAAATAATACCTGATGAATGATTTTTTTCATTCAACTCGTACCAGGAAAACACAAGATAAGATAAACCTTTATTAGTCCCACAATGGGGAAATTGCAGAGTTCAAATTCAACATTTGAACCTATTGACTTAATAAAGAAATCCAACACTGCACAACCTTGATTGAAGTTAAAAAAAAGGGAGTAAATCGTGTGCGTCATTCTTGGACAATTAAAAGGTAAAGAAACAGAGGCAAGCATTGTGATTGGGCTTTACCAGGAGCTAGCACGCACAGAGAAGCAATAGTAATAAAATATCACTCCAGGGATGGATAGACAATCTCTCCAAGATAACAGTTTTGTTTTTGTACTTCTTCGTTCACATGACCTATGACCTTGTGGGAAAGAGGCATCCTGTGAAAGCAAATCATTGGCTGGTCATGAATGATGATTTCAGTCTTCAGGCTTGTACTGAGTAGAGAACAACTTGATCAATATCGTTCCTTTAGCAGCTTAAATGAAGAACTGTCCAAGTTTCCACACGCCTTTGTATCAGTGTTGCAGGTGTCTCTAAAATGCAATGTGTGAACTGAGAGAGTGCTGTTTTTCTGCATGTGCATGATGAATGCACACTGATGATTATACACTTCTTATTCACCATGTTCTAGTCCTACTGTATGAACAGATCACTGTAAAAAGTAGCAAAAAGGGCAAATAAATCTAATTATTGGAAGTGATTTGCAAAACCATTTTTGGAAAAATGGAAGAATAAAAATCCCAGTGGAAATAATGGGAAAGTCTGAGACATTTCAAGTCTAAATATGCATTTGGATAACTTCAATGGTTTGCATGAAATTGGAGTTAACATAAAGGTTGTGCATCATATATGTTGCACCCACAAACAGACAGGGCTTCTTATTCAGTTTGTGAAATTTTCCCGGTTCTGTTTAGTTATTTTCTTTAATTTCTTTTCGAAGCAGCCCGAACAAACATGAGTCATTCATTACACTCAGCACTGCTTTATGACGTACTAGAATTGTCCCACACTGCTTAGTTCATCCTAAATATTCAAACAAACAAACTTAAGCTTGACCACAAATGAAATATACACATACGTTATATAGGACTTTATATTCAAACCGACTGTCTATAAAGCTGGCTCTGTTAACCCTCTTCAAAGTAATACAACGCAGTATTAGTTTTCTAGGTCGCAATACATAGAAGGTTCACTTTGACATTCAAAACTAGGTGGGTTTACATGGGACACTTTTCTCCTATCCAAATTAAACCTTTCCGAATTGCAATGTCGGTCGCCTGTTTACTGGAGCTGTGATCTTTTCCGACCTGGTGTTTACATGGATCGACTCATCTAATTGGAAACAGCGTTCTGACGTGCGCAGATGATCCACACTCCCGTTTATAAGGTGGCGATAATGCCATGATTAGCTGGGTGCTAACTGCCAACATGCACCCAGAAGAAGAATAAGACAAAGAGGGTATGCGAGGAAGTAACTTTTTGTCCAACTATGTTAAACTCTTTCAAAGTTGAAATGAATAAATGACTCTCCGATGTAGACCAGTACTGTTTTGAAGTCGCCATAATCAGAATGTATCGCAGCGCTGTGCGTGCGCTGAAAACTCTGCCAGAGCATTACGTCACAACACTGGGAGATACGACCCAAACAGAGACCTTTCTGAAACAGTGTTTACAAGCATCGACCTGATATTGGAAAAGATTTCGGAAAGGGCTTAGAATACTTCCTTGCAAAGGAGTTAAATCCCATTCAGAAAGGGCCTTTTGTTTCGGAAAGGGATGTTTACACGCAGCATTTTCTTTCCGATTAGGCGCCTTTTGCGAATCTATTCGGAATTAGGCTGTCCATGTAAACCAACCTAATGTGATTCTGCAGGTGGTGGATTCTCCGCATCCTTCCTGATTGATTTTGCTTTCGTTCTGCATTTTGCTGGTGTCCTTGTCACTACTGGTGGCATTATGAATAGTGACCCATTCAGGTTACACAGGTGGTCCAGCTGCTCCCGATTTTCACATCCATTTGTGCTGTTGCGAGCAGGTCTGTCTCCAGAGTGTGATATACTAGTCTTTCTACAAACAATACAGTTGAGTCATCTCCAGTACATAGTGTGTTTTGAAGGCGAATCACAACACTCTTTGAAGTTAACACAAGGACGGCACACTGATGAATTTAACGCTGTTAATACGTGACAGGTTTCATACTGCAGACACAGTCTGTCTTTGAACAGTGAACAGGAAATGGGCTTTTAGCCTGAGGAGCTTTGAAGTATTTCACCTGGGACAGTAGAATACAGATTTGATCTAAAAGCTGATTAAATATGACAGCAGAGTAATAAAGTGTCATTATTGATGGTTAAAAAGCAAGGCAGTTCAATATAATATAATAGTAGTCTAACAGTTAAATATACTGTTATCCACTGGTGAGAATTTCTGAAACGCTTGGTTTTCATTAGTTTTACCTACCTACTACTTGTCATTTCACATTTATATCTATTAGCATACTGTATGCCAAATGTATTCAGCACCGACGGAATGAAAAGGAGTCCTTTTAGTGCAGCGGCAACAGGTTAGATTCCACATGTGGACCTTTGCTGCATGTCACCTCGCCGTGTCTTCCTCCCTTTTTCCTGTAATCTTCAGCTGTCCTATCAATAAAGGCATATGTGCTTGAAAAAAAAAAACATTACTCTGGACTGGATTTTAATCCTCCCTTTTTTTTGAGTGAGACTCTTGTTCTGTTATTTTTCACACTTTCTCTCTTTGTAGAGTTGGGGGCTATACATATATCATAAAACATACCTTTAAATAAAAAAATAATATATATAATACTATGATAGTATACATTAAATCATATTTTAAAAACATCATTACATGCCCGCATATAAACTTAAGATAATTAAAAACTCCCCTTGCTTAACCTCACCATCAATTCATCTGCAGATCTTCATCTATAGTTTTGTGAACATAGGCAATTTTTGGATTGCAAAAAAAAAATACCCAACTGTTTGCTTTCAGGTCAAAAGGTTATCTGGTAACAGATGGTATCATTGCTGGGTATAACACACAGATTCTCAAAAGGCTCAGTCAAACAAAAGCATCATGAATGGGCAGTGAATTCCCCACATCGTGAAAAACTGAACAGACAAACAAGAAGCAATCCAGCAGTTTCTCAATGCAATTACAGAAGTAAAAACGAATTCACCATGCATATAATGTATATCGCAAATTTATCAGTTCCCTTGTGCGCCAGTTTGTTGTTGTGCTTGTATATTTCACCTTCCAGAATTTTCTCTCTGGTGTTTCTGGAAGTTATTTGTGTTTTTGACTTCTTCTCCACTGGATTTTTACCTTCACTCACCTTCACTCATCTATCAAACTTTTCGGAAATGAACGACTTCATCTTTTTACTCATGTCCTACGATTCTTGAATCAAAGTTTTTCAGTCTAGTTCCCGATATGGCTCCAGTTATAACACAGTGTATACAATCTAGTAACTATATTAACTACTATAACCAGACAATAAAAGAACAGTATTGGTTGATAAGGCTGATTGATGATTGGAATTGGAATTATTGACAAAAAAGAAACCCCAACTGATTCTCTCATCGACCTTATTCCAAAAATGATTATGACTAATGTTTACAGAGCTGCATGCATATCGTATGCATATAGTACAACTTATAGAATAAAATTAAGGCCTACTGCTTGATGTCCGCATGTTTACTTGGAACAAAAGTGTTATGCTTTAATCAATGTAGCAATCAATGTAGTTTAAGTTTCCGTCTTTCAACAATCATTCACATAAGTATGAGCAACATGTGTTTCTTCTTTGTGATTAAGGACATGCATACACCTGACTGGATTTGATGAATGGCCACATGATGCAGAGCACAAAGAAACATCCCACCTTGCTCACAAGCACAGTCTTAAGTTGATGTACAGGGACCTCCAGTGGTAAAATAAAGCACACACATGGAGACAGCCAACAGCAATGATTTCTAGAGTTATTCTTTGATCAATGCCAAAAACTGAAATACTCCTTTCTTCTCATATAATAGTATTAAAATATCTAACACAAAAGTGCTCACACAGCAACAAAATATGAGTTTATATATATATATATATATATATATATATATATATATATATATATATATATCGTGTGTTTATTTTTTTTTTTTTTTTTTTGACAGGAACAGCACACCGATTCTTGGCTGTGCCAGAGTTTCAAAGGAAAGAAGCCAACATTAAGGTCAAGATATTATACTGTGTTGCACATAGTTTGTACTGAAAGATGGACAGAAACAAAAAAGAAGAGCTGCATGCGAAAACGAGAAGAGCACAAAATGACTGAACAGTCTTTTTTTTTTTAACAGATCTTCTTTTACAGTCTTTAACAGATCTTTTTTTACACATTCTGGAACTTTAAAGTTCCAGAGTGAGGGATGTAAAGGGATGATTCTGATTTCCTATGATTTCATTCATTATCTACCGCTTATCCTGTTCAGGGTCACGGAGGGCTGGAGCCTATCCCAGCTAAAATCGGGCGAGAGGGAGGGTACACCCTGGACAAGTTGCCAGTTCATTGCAGGGCAGACACATACAACCACACACACTTACTCCTACGGGCAATTTTTGTGTCACCAATATCACATGTTTTTGGACTGTGGGAGGAAGCCAGAGTCCCTGGAGAGAACCCACGCAGACACAGGGAGAACATGCAGACTCCACACAGAAAGGCCAGCGGATGTTTGAACCTGGTACCTTCTTGCACTGAGGCAGCAGCGCCAACCAATGCGCCACCGTGCCACCCTATGGTTTCAGTCTTGTGTTAATAGTTTTCCCATGATACTTTCCAATTATGGTAACAGTGTACGTATCAAAATAACACAGTTAAATACAATTTCAAAAAAGCAGAAGAAAGATAAGCAGTCAATTAAAGAGGTTGTAGATAAACCATCAGTCTAAACCATCTTATTTTTAATTACTGAAAGTGAACAAAGACATGTTACTGAGACCCACTGATCAACATGAGTTGATATAACTTAAGCAGTTTTTCCTGGTACAACAAATGTGGTATCCAGAGGCAAGAACTGCACAATTATCACACGTCAAACAGGTCAAAGTTGAATCCGGTGGACGTCTGGTATAAAATTATTGTTACGTTTCAGCAAAACTACAAAAACAAGCCCCAAGCCATGACAAATTAAAAATAATTAATTAAATAATCTTCACTTCAAATATTATCACCAGAAACTTGATAGACATTTCCAATGTTCCAAAGTGACAATGAAAACCCAGTGTGTCTATTTCCTTTCCTGTCTTTGTTGTTTTAGACTTAAATACGTTTCTGACTTTTTGGAAATTGAAATATATAACAGATACATTTTGTCATTTTATCTTATGCATATTTGAAAAAAGAAAAAAAGATTGAAACAGATCAATCTTTTTCTTCTAACAGCTACCCTATCCTCTGGAACATGATAACATTAACGCATTGAATGGATCCTTTTCAAAGAAAACACAACATACCGCCCAATTGATAGTGTATATTTACAGATGAGAGGGTTATACAATCCAACACTCATCTTTTCATGACCCTGAGACAACTCAGGGAAAATTATTTTTCCATCATTTAATAAATATTTTAATTGAGACTACATGTGTTTTATCATGACTTCCAGTGAGCTCATATATATTTAAGAGCTTTTTATCCAATCAAATTTCTCCACTGCTGTTTTTGGCTGAGAAATCTTCTCTGGAGCCTACAGACATTCAATTGAATCCCTCTTCTGCTAAATCAAACCGTATGATTTTTGTTGAATGTTGTATTCTTTTACCATCAGATTTTCAAATTTGCGATGTTGGGCATGCTCTCCAGCACACCAGGAACTTCTATAACACCCAGCTCTATTTCAAAATGATGTGGGCACCTCATTCCGATGGCCTCTGCCCAGCAGTAACTTTCAGCATTGAAATAAAATAAAACTTGAAGAAATAGGACTGGACAGCCTCGCCTAGCTTTGGCCTCCATGTCAGTGGAGAAGGAGCTTCTAATGGAAATGAAACGCACCGTGTCACTGAGAAGGAAAAGGAGGATGGACTTTGTATTTAGTATCGTCAGTGCCACGGTGCCTTTTTCCTTATTATCATGTTATTTCTAAGGAATATTTGGTTCTACAAAATATGTTTTTGGACACCGGTGATAAAATGTTGGAATGTAATATTTAGGGAACAACTTTTATTTCTCTAACTAGTTTAGTTACAACATAAAACATCAGAATACTTATTTAATATGGTATATAAGATTGAGAGTTGCCAGTTATGCTCTATTGATTCTTTTGTGCTTGGCTGACAAATTGTTTCATGTTTTCAAAGATAAATGGGAAATTGTGCAAACTAGAAGCATAACTGTCACATTTTGCACAGCTGTGTCTGTTATTTTCCACTTTTTGACACAGCCTGTACTGCTTTGATCCACTCTGTTCTCTCTTCAGCATTAGCAGCTTGGAAGAAGTACTGAGTCTCCTCTGAGGTGATGATCTCAAAGAGGTTACCGTCAATGTCGTATTTTTTGGCTGAAACCGGGAACATGAGGAAAAGGAGAGAAAAGATGTAATATGGGCTACAGGAATTCTATTTCTGTCACAGCTTGGAATAAAGATGTATATCCTGGGACTCGCTTACCATCAGGCACGTACTCCACAGCTGTAATTATGGACCCACGGAGATGGATGGCGCCCAGAGGATCCTCGTCCTGACACCAAGACAGAGTCGAGGCATAAAGTATAAACAAGACCGTAATGTATGTGAGAAAAAGTGAACTGGTATTGTGACTGATGCTTGTTCAGTAATTCCATTAATTTACCTTTGAAGGATCATAATAATGCATATAAGCAGGGTCATCTCTCAGTATGATCTTTCGCACCTTCCAGTTTTTTATCCTGTGTCCCTATTATGGAACATTACAAAACATTCTTTCAATGAAAATGACCAATGAGTCACCTGCTCATAATCCAAAATGTATTGTTTTTCCATTGCAATGATTTTTTATGCATGTTCTGAATTTGAAAGTGCAGCCTCGCATCAGGAGATTCTTCCACATCACTGACAACTGGTAAATTAAAAAAAAATTGCATGTTTTCTGATTCACCTGTTTGAGTAAACAGCCTTGTTTTACAATGTTTCCTCTAAATTCCTCTTTCTTCAGCCCGTCCTCATCACTGGAGAAGCCTTCACAGAAAAACCCGCTGTCTGCCTGCCATAAACACAGATGCTAACACACATCAAACACATCTAACAAAAATGATAAACTGTCATTTAGAAGTCATTCTCATGATCCCACCTAAAGTATTGACAAATAATTTTAACACTTAATTGATAATAAAGACATAATTGGATAAGTAGTATCTCCTTCATACTTATCTGAACTTACAAAGTAGTAAAGAGCTTTGGTATTATCTACGAAGGTTGTTTGCTCCCCACCCTCTGATCCCTCTTTGGACATCTCGCCTGCAGGCTGGAGGAAACCTTCATTTATGAGCCCCGTTGCCAGCATGAGAGACTCAGCCCGATTTCTTGCTTTTCCGTTTGCGATCAGCCAGTCTATTACTGTTGCACCTGTGCAAATATAGGAGTTGCAGACAAAAAAAATTATGCAAATAAGAATATTCCAACTTTAACATTTAGAGCATTAATGGAACCAAGGCAACAGTACCAGTGAAGCAGTGGTTGAAGACTCGATGATCCTGCTCCAGTTTTAACTCTCTCACTCCATCATCTTGGTCTTTCATCAGTGTGTACAGCTCACTGAGAAAGAAAAATGAAGGCGCCGTCAACATGTCTTTCCATTCTGTCATTCTATCAGTAATCCAAGCACTTGGCCACTCATGATTTAACGAGCTGAACTACTTATCAGACAAAATGTATGAATAAGGAATTGTGGAAGTAAGTCTGTGTCTTCTTCTTCTTTTTTTTATTCACCAGAACAAAAGTGTAAGGAATCGATCAATTGATCTTTAATTGCCCTCTGAAACATTCAAAAGGTGTTGGATGCCACCGGATTAGAGTTTAGGTGTAAGCTGCTCTCTTAACAATCCCCCACCTGCAAACAAAGTAAATAATTGCTGTTTGTATCAGTTGGTCTTCATCCTCAAAGTTTTTCCTCTTGTAACATTACAAATGAAGAACACCTTCATGTTTCTTGACCATTTATGATTTTGCATTTTTCTGTGGTACAATGAATGGTCTGATTGTTGGAGCCATTTACATTCAACTGGTGGTGCTTTTGGACAGCCTCTCAGTATAGTGATGATGAAACATTTACTTGGTTCAAATTTGAATGCGTGGTATGAAGAATTTTATTTATGCACAATGTAAATTATGGCTTTTTTCTACATTATTATGTTTTTTCATAATAAAAGAGTAATCAATGGGGCAATAACACCACATGATGGAGCCACTTGAACAATCTGGACCAACCAAAGGGATTGCCATCACTGTTCTTAAATTTCATTTCTAATACTTACTTTGGAGGGGATGTATCCTCAAACAAAATATGTCATTTTAGCCTCAGGCTTGTGTAGCTGATCATATGAGAACACTTTGAAGGTTGAACACCTGTCACAAACTGTTTAGCTCTCACCTATGCTTAGCAATAGCTTAAATAGTTTACTGGCAGTACAGTGAAATCCATACTCCACTACTAGAAGCCTGCTTTTGTTGACCACTGTATTAAATCAAATGAATGCATTACATTTCACCATTATCACTATAAATACATGTGGGTAAATTGACTTTACTTAAATAACACTCCTCTAGCCTGCTTGACCACTCCAAGTGCTTTTCATCACAAGCCAGCATTCACCCACTCAGAAACATTCATACAGTGATGACAGAGGCTGTCGTGGAAGGCCCCACCTTCTCCTCATTCACGCCGTCATTCACACACCGATGGAGCCAGCCTTTGGGAGCGACCTGGGGTTCAGTCTCTTGCTCAATACATATAGACCAAAGGGGCCGGAATTCGAACCACCAACGTTCAGATATGTAGACCACCGCTCTATCACCTGAGACACAGCTACCCCTAATGCAGCAATATGGGCTGTATGAGAAGTGGGAGCTTGAGAGGTGAATATAAGGAATGTAGGGCTGAGTAAAGGGTCAATTCTTAGGTTTTTCCAAAATATTATTTCAACCATTAAGGGGATACAGAACAAACCTGAGGTTGATTGTTTCAGGTAGGCGAATTGAGCGTCTCGTGGACTTCCTGGCAAACTTTCTTCCCCCCTGTAGGCAGGCAATGACTCTATTGATGTCCTTCACCCAAAGGTCTTTCTCCACCACATGAGAGGCTTGGAAGAAATGACCCTGCTTCTTACCTGTGGTGACCTTGAAAACCAACTGAATGAAGCAGAACCAATCAGTCATCACAACAATCAGCTGCTAATGGAAACAAATTACTTATTTATCCTTTTCAAATTGATTACATCCTCAAATAAAGGAAGTTTAAAAAAAAAATAAAATTAACCAGAGACTTAAACTACTGTAAATCTCTTATCTACGGTTCAGATTTTTCTTAGCAGGTATCTTCAACAAATTCTCACCGCCCTCTTGCCAAAATCCTGGCATGGACTAATGAGCGTTGCTCCCTTCAGTGGAATCATTCCTTTAGCAGAACGATCTGTTTGCTTTTTAAAGAATTCCAGTCCATCTTCTGACAGAACCACCCACACAGCCTTCCAGGAATTTAGCACCGTACCCTGAAAGATCGAGAAGACAAAATTTTGTCTTAAGTGTGAAAGTAGCAGCTGTATAGTCATTACCTTGACTTTTTCATAAAGCAACTGAAAATGATAATTTATGCATGTTTTATTTTTTCTTTGTCATCGATCGATCGATCAATCTATCTAGCTATAGATGGAAGCAGCCTAGGACAGGCAGGTTAGAAAGAGCCATGAAAATATAGAAATATAGAGAAAACATATGCAAGAAATATGTTTCGTAAATATGCAAAGAATGGTAGGTTCACAGTGATCCCTGCGAATTTACAGCAAAAAATAAAAATAAATTAAAGAAGTAACCAAATGAGTAAAGTACTGAGCTATAACAAAAAAATAGTGTTTGAATGACAGATTGTAAACATTATCATGAGGGCTGAGTCCTCATTTTCCTCATCTTCCTCCTTGACAAACGTCATCAACAGCAGCGTTGATGATGAGGCTTACTTTCATCTTTAAATCCAACAGACGGTTTCAATCTTTGAAGGTTACTTTTTTAGAACATATTAGTGGGACATGGAATTCCCTCCATCAGCATTCTTTATTTGGATGTTGTTGTTTTTTCCACACTACAAGGGATGGGTGAAATAATTTGCTGGTTTAGAACATAAAAGCAGAAAGTTTTATCTGGACAGTCAACCACCAGCTGTATGATAATACAGAAGTGAAAGTAAAGCAGCAGGTTCTGGTAATGAACATGGGGAAGAGAAAATGTGACATCTGGTTTTGAACAAATTATTGTGTAGTGACTTTAGGAGGGTCAGATGGTTCTTCTTCTTTTACTTGTCTTTGAGTTATTTCAACCTATTAGTATCTTCACAAAGAAAAACAAGGTATGGAAAACTAATTTATTAAAATATTTTATTAATTTAATATCTTGGGTACTCTAAATTAACCATGAAATGACAAAAAAAGTGACAAAAATAAGACTTATTAAATCATTTAAATGATTTAGCTCAACCTTTTGGTAAAACATTTTTTTAAATTTAAATAAAACTATAATTATATTAGAATATATCCATATTCTAATTCTGTTAGAATATGGATATATATGGATATAATATTCTGTTCGGTAATTCTTCACATTTAAAAATTCTACTTCTTAAAATTACTTTCATAATAGCTATGCTTCATGCCTCTTCCTTTGTGCCTTTGAAACGAGGTGTCCCACATACCGTTACATACTTATTTGTTTTCATTTTTCATACCTCTGATTGAATTTCCATGATTCATTGATATTGTTTTCCCACTATTGCTACTGTAACGCTGTAAATTTCCCTGTTGTGGGACTATTAAAGGTACGATTTACCATACCTTATCTTACCTTACCTTATCTTACCGTACCTTGTCTTGTCATATCTTATAAATTCTGCCACTGGGCCACATTATTAACAGTCAAGTTGCACACATTTTTCAATTAGAAATAGTGTTTAGGAATTAATTAGAATAGAAAATAGTTTGCTCAACCAAACAGTTGAGCAGGGCATAATCAACCAAGACACAGGCAGTCAATAATAACTTTGTTAGTGTCATGTTCATTGATATAGAGTCTGGAAAGTGCTTCACAATAACTTACAAAATATAAAAAATATGGTAATTAGGTTTTGTCTGAAAACCACCGTGGAGTGGTTAAAGTAAATAAAATAATCCTAAAAAGTAGCCTACAAAAAAATTAAACCTTAACATAGTTTCTAAACATGCCTTTAGATGGCATTTAATGTGTCGAGCCACAAAGGACTCTCGGTTTACGGTAGAAAAATGTGTGCGCGTTGGTTGGAGTGTGTTTTTTTAAATAAGATCCTGTGAATTAGGAAATGGCTCAATTTTTGGCATTTATGTTGTTTATATTTCAATCTCTCTGTCTTAGGTGTGTTTATGTGTTGCGTATTTCCCAATATGTTTATGGTATGTTACAAAGAGAGAATACCTGGTCAAAACTGTTTGTGTGTAGAAAGAACAGTGAAACACAAGCTGCTAAGCCTCAACTTGCAACAAAACTTATAATATATAAGAAAACCTATATATATAAGAAATATTGCCAGTGCTAGACTCACACAAAACATCGTATGAGCATGCTTATGGCACTTTCATTTAGTTAATCTTACCTTTCTCACCAGGTATCCCTTTCTGATCTCTTGAGGCTCCATCGCTACTCTCTGCTGCAGTTTGATGCAACTTTTGTCACTTCCTCTATTCTAATAAAAGAAGTTACCAGTAACTCCACCCTCTCTCTCTCGCTCTTTGTCTCTCTCCCTTTCTCTCTCTCTCTCTCTCTCTATATATATATATATATATATATATATATGTCAAAACTATAAACACTCACAGGGGAAGGAAGTTGAGCTTTTGGGATTGGTTGTGAGCAGTCAAACAGCTTCTTCTGTCTCTATACAGTTACAGACTGGCTAGAAAAGCAAGAAAAGAAAGGCGGACAGCTATTCAAAAGCCATGTTCTAGTATATGCTTACAGTTTGGTCGAAAAATTGCACACCAGCAACTTCAGTGGATTATTGAGCATTATATTATTTTGGAAACAGCTGCTGTACAATAGGGGATGTAAGGATGGACTTAAAGAATCAAGAGCAGGGAGCTGGGTGTGGGAGAGAGAGGTGATAGGGGTGAGGAGTCAGAAACAGGGAGGGGAGAATCAATGTTCAGTAGGGTTCTACACATGACGTAAAATTATCAATTCATAATTCAACCATGAAAAAATTAGATGGCAGCAATACGAGTATTCATGTCTATAATTGATATGCAGCAGAAATCAACTAAATTGTCATTCATTCATTATCGTTTTGAATGTTCAGAAAGCTGCTAAACAAATTGGGAAATACTTGTTCTACAGTGTATTTTATATAGATCTATCAGAGCATAATTTCAATATATGTGTCACAACACTCTAT